>JAKELK010000349.1:0-60537 GCA_021525775.1 Lactarius deliciosus | reverse complement strand
GTAGACAACACAATGAGTCAGGACATCGGTCACTTCGTCGTATTCACCGCCAGCCAGTGAGACCGAAGCGCCAGGAAAGAACTGATAAAGCTGGATGAAAAGATTCGTCAGACTGTTGATAGAGCGTAGTATCGAGTGAGTATTACCCGAATATGCCGAGCACGCCGTCGTTGATATTCACGAGACCAAGGCTCGATGCGGGAAGCCATACATCGAGAATGTCGATGATAAATTGCTTGCGCGTGGCCGTGCGGAAGCTGTGGAACCCCATGTGACGGGAAAAAACATAAGTAGCCAGGAAGGCTCACTTGTGAAGTGCTCTAGTCGCGACTCGCGCGCGTTGTCCCCCCACGTTCTTCTCATCCAGACCTCGGATCTCCCGTGCCTCTTTGGTTAGGCGGCCAGCCTGAGTCCGAAATTCAGTTGACACTGAGCGTAAGAGTAATGTGACCCACCTTGAACACAGCATGGGTGATACTGAACAAAATGCCAGACACCAGAGACGGTTTGCGATGTTTTGGACTTTCTGGGATGTCACGGGCTTCAGGGTAATAAACTTGACAGCGTTGGCCTTGGAAGATATGTTGGCTACACTGACAATGAGTGAGGTGGTCTGCACCCACCCAGGCAACAGCGTCATAAGTTAAGTATCCAAAGTAACTCAGTTGCCGGGCGATGGTTGTAAGCTGTTCTTGAAATCACCGGTATTTTGTGCCGCCCGAAGTGCAGCCTGCAGTGTTCAAGAGGCTTTCCGAGGCGTAAAACTTAACAGCGTTAAGAGGTGTCATAGCAAATTGCCCAGGTTAAGTAGAGATACATACGTTTGCGAGCGGTGGCCAAATGCCTTTCAACGCGTTCCATGGAACAGCCTCTACTTTATAACCTTTCGAGATAAGGTACCACGCGTAGAAGCGTGCAAAATTTTGCACTGCTCTGTAGACCTGTCGTGTAGTTTGGGGTGGGTTGACGCGGTCACATGGGATCTATGAACTGCAAACCTTATCACGGCCTAAGGTGGTGCCCAAGACCTTGAGAGTTGCGGTGGAAGTTGGATGAGGATGACTTGGGATGCAACGTTGGCCATAGTGTGATAGGCAGACGATAGACGAAGAGTAGGTGGACTCGGCGGTGGAGAGTGAAGTGGGATATCTGCAAAGGCCGCAATCACATGCTCGGTAACTCCGTAACATATGAGTACTTATATGTCACGATTATAATTATTCTCTTGCTGCCACGTCTCGCTTTGGATAGATATACTCCGTTTTGTGAGTGCTTCCGCTGCACATCGCCGGCATCACCATGTGATCTCAAATTGCCACATATATAGCCTTTGCACATGTATTCTCAATCCCGCAGACTTGTGTTTCAATCCCGCAGACCTTTCTCTGCCATGGTAGGATTTAATATTATTTCCGTTGATTCTTTCGGTAACGTGGTGCCAAAGTCTTCACAGGTTTTTCGTGCAGAAAAGGACACATTTGGTGAACTAAAGGTTCCTGCTGATCGTTACTGGGGTGCTCAGACCCAACGGTCAGTGTCTATCCTCCGCCGCACACATGTGCTATAGTGGTGTGCAGGTCGTTGCAGAACTTTGATATCGGAGGTCCGACTGAACGTTCCCCCTCCCTTAATCAAGGCCTTTGGTGTCTTGAAAAAGGCTGCGTCCATAGTCAATGTGACCTACGGGCTAGACCCTAAAGTCGGAAAAGCTATCCAAGACGCAGCGGATGATGTGTGCCTGCTTCATTAGAGAACGTGGCCGCATTTCTAATGGCCATATGTAGGTAATATCCGGAAAGTTGATAGATCACTTCCCACTTGTTGTCTTTCAAACTGGTTCTGGGACTCAAAGCAACATGAATGTCAACGAGGTATGTCTCTGCACTTATTCGTCACGATACTTTGTTCACTGAAGGTGTGCGTCGCTCTAGGTCATTTCAAACCGTGCAATTGAAATCCTTGGGGGTGAATTGGGATCAAAGACGCCAGTGCATCCCAACGATCACGTCAACATGAGCCAGAGTAGTAATGATACGTGAGTGCGGCCTCATTCCGTCTTATGAGGTCGCGAGCTTATACCGCACAAGTTTCCCGACGGCCATGCACGTCGCGGCCGTCACAGAACTTACCAACAATCTACTTCCTGCTTTGGAGGAGTTGCACATTGCTCTTCGGGATAAAGCAAAGTCATTCGATCACATCATCAAGATTGGCCGAACGCACTTACAGGCGAGCTAAGGGGAAACTTGAGTCTGAATCCGGCTTCCCCTGACGTCATTCGAATGCAGGATGCGACGCCCCTTACCTTGGGACAAGAATTTAGTGGCTACGCCCAACAAGTTGCCAACGGGATCGAACGAATCAAGGACGTCATCCCACGCTTGAGTCTGCTGGCACAGGGTGGCACAGCAGTTGGGACTGTGAGTGACGTACATGTACAACATTGATCGCGCCTTACCCGATTTCTAGGGACTCAATACCAAGAAAGGTTTCGATGTGAAAGTTGCCGACGAAATATCCAAACTTACAGGGATCTTTCAAAACAGCGCCAAATAAGGTACCCCCGTAATTTACATCGTTTTCGCCAATGTTTTGATACTTTGTCGGCCAGTTTGAAGCTCTTGCTGCGCATGATGCACTCGTTGAGGCTCACGGAGCTCTCAACGTCATCGCTTGCTCTTTTATGAAGATCGCCAATGACATTCGTTATTTGGGTTCCGGACCTCGTTGCGGCCTCGGGGAGCTCAGTCTTCCCGAGAACGAACCTGGCAGCAGTATCATGCCTGGCAAGGTCAATCCCACACAGTGTGAAGCCTTGACTATGGTGGCTGCGCAGGTCATTGGGAACCAGACAGTAGTCAGCGTTGCTGGTTCCAATGGCCAGTTCGAGGTGAGGACGTTTGTTGAGATGACGACTTCATGGGTGATCTGATATCAAGTGAGTATAGCTGAATGTCTTCAAAACCGGTGAGTGATATCAGAATGTTCTGCAAAGTATTCGGCTATTGGCAGGACGGGTCTCGGTCATTCACAAAGAATTGCGTGGCCGGGATTGTGGCAAACGAAAACGGATCAACACGTTGTTGAACGAGTCGCTTATGTTGGCCACAATATTGAACAGCCACCTTGGCTATGACAGTAAGAGTGGACAGCCAATCTGGCGGATACGGTACTGACTGGCGTGATGGTAGATGTTGGCCAAGTGCGCGAAAAGGCACACAAGGAAGGGACAACGTTGAAGGAAGCTTACTGTTGCCCTTGGGTTTTTGACGCCTGAGGAGTTTCGACGAGAAAGTGCGACCGGAGTTGATGCTTTTATCCCGACGAACCTTAAATAGTCGAGTAACTAGAAACGGAAACTACCTGCGCGACTTGTGCGTCACTGAGTCGCCCAAAAACACGCATCTCTGTTAGCATATAATAGTCCCACGACCCTTCTCCCTCTGCCTCCATGTCACTCAGCCGAATTCTTAATGATCATCCCTCCCACCCCCCCGGACAACCCCCTCTTCCCCTTTCCCAGGTTTCAACGCCTCTCCACCTAATACCTTAATATCTCCCCACCCGGACCGTTCCTGTCTCCCTCTTTCCCCCCTCGCTCTCAAACCCAACCTCTCGTCAAGCGCTGTCTAGTCCGGCTCTTGACCACCCGTCTGCCGATTTTACTTTCGCGGCCCAGCAGCCATCAGGACGTCGCCGCTTGGGATCCTGATACTGGCGACTGGAGACACTCTTCCCCGTCCTCGCAATGGCAACACGGATATCCAGCGTGAAGGGTCCCCAAATTCTGCACAAGACAACCACTATTCCAAGAACGAGGAACCAAATTCAGTGAACAAAAAGAGGAAGAGAGCAGCCAACGACGACGGGCGACTATCGTCCACCGACGAGTCGACGTGTAAGTTGATACACGTAGTATACGCCCGCTTTCTATTAACATTAACTATGTCTTTAGCACGGTTCGCGACGTCAACCACCTCGGGGAAGAGTTCGTGCTCAGTCTCCACCCCTAGACTCTTCAGAGCCCGAGACCGCGGCACCAGCTTTGCACGAGCCTACTGAGGAGGATCTACGCATAGTCTCGTCTGATTTGAGGCGACTGCGAGGATATCTGGTACACCGAGATTGGCTACTATATGCTTGAAACGCGAAGACGCAGGAGAATGGTGGAGGAATTTTTTGAGAGCAATATAGTTGTAAGTTCTCCTCATCCGTCTTAGAGAATCAAGTTGACGGCGCGGCGCGCGAGTTCAGGAATCCAACATGGCCCTCATGAGTACTCTATCTGGTCGGTATGCCGCTGTGCTCGATAGGATTCCTGTTTTTGTTCCGCGTCCTGCCCATGATGCTCAGCCTCAAAGCCTCGAGGATGAACTCCTCTCGACATTACCGCCGGCCTCGCCAGGGCATGAGTCACGCGACGGAAGAGCAGGTAACCACTCCCCGTCTACGCAACGACACGGGCAAGAAAACGGTGCTGAGGACGCTGCTCGAGAGTTGGAAGAATCCCTCCTTGGCGCGTCCACACCCTCAAAAGGTAAAAGGAAAACTGTGCAAGCCAAGAAACACTCCTATGCTGCTTCGGATGCCAGCAGCAGCGATCTGGATATTCCCGTTGTTAGAGACTTAGGTCGCTCTAATAAAAGGCGGAAGACTGGAAAAGAACCCGACATTACCGCTGACCTTGAGCGCTCTATTGCCGAAGACCAGCGCTCCGTTGTGTCTCTGCAAGATATCCAAAAGTCTGCGCCCTGCTGCGAAAGCAAAGGGTAAGGGCAAGGGCAAACTGGCAAAACCGGGAGCAGAGCGTCGACAGTGTGTCCACCACACCAAAGGCGTCTCGGAAGCGGGTTGGTACACGACGGAAAATTGATACTATTGCATCGCAGACTCTGGAGACGATGGGACTTGGGTCTGCACCAGCGTCCGTTGCTGGAGATCTTACACCCGGCGGTTCCCGCCCTCCTTCTCCTACCCTCACAGCAACATCCGCCACAGTATTTGAGATGGACATGATCATCCCACCTTTGAAAAAGGCCAAGAAGGTTGATGATACCACAATGCTCAAGCGCATCAAAACACTCGAAGAGGCTCAACGAAAAGTCTGGAAGAATATTGCGCGCAGAGAGATACCGAAGGCAAGCTTCTCGGTTTCATCCTAAAACATTTTCGGGCCCTAAGGCGATTTCCTTTCCAGATGTACAAGTATTGTGCGATGGGCTACCAACAACGTCAAGTACAATGCAAACGCGTCGCCACCCTCGCTTCTCTACAGGCTCGCAGACCGTATAACCGTACCCCCAAGGCTACAAAGGACGTGCAAGCGAAAAGTAAGCGTCTTATGCGCGAGATGCTCATTTTCTGGAAGAAAAATGAGAAGGAGGAGCGCGATGTTCGTAAGCGTGAAAATAAAGAAGCAGCAGACCGGGCAAGGGTTGAAGAGGAGAAGCGAGAAGCTGCGCGGCAAGCCCGCAAGCTTGAGTTCCTGATCAACCAGACTGAGTTGTACAGTCACTTTGTGGGTAACAAACTCAAGAGTGAGTGCGCTGTTTGGCGACCTATCCTCTTTTTTACCTTATTCCTTCGAACAGCTGCAGAGACACAGGGTGAAGCGCTTGATACAGAGGCACCCATGGGCGCTGATATGGAAGATACCGATCCGACTGCTTTGGCTGAAATTGATTTTGATGATGGTACGTTGGACCGCTGGGCTTTAGGAAGGGACTTTTCTCATGAGTTTTTGTAGCGGACCACACCAACCTTCACAGGCACGCGCGTCACAATGCTCAAGAAGCCGTCATACTTGCGAAGAAACGCGTACAGGCGTTTGACGCACAAATCGCCCTGGAGCGGAAGACAAACCAGGCCTTACAATTAGCCAAGAGTCAGGCTCACGTCAGAGACGATGAGGAAGAGCAGAGGGAGGCGGCGACAACTCCTCTGGTCGACTGTAAATATCTTAATCTCATTGTCTATGGTCATATCCTCATGAACATTGTCGCAGTGGATTCGGATGAGCTGAATTTCCAAAATCCGACTTCACTCAGCGGACCTTTGACGATCGCGCAGCCACAGATGTTGATGGCACAACTGAAGGAATATCAACTCAAGGGTCTCAACTGGTTGGCTACGCTCTATGATCAGGGGATAAACGGTATCCTGGCAGACGAAATGGGTCTTGGGAAGGTGTGTTCACTACCGTTACCACGAATGACCCGATTTAACGCCTTCTCTCATAGACAGTTCAGTCTATATCCCTACTGGCGTATCTCGCAGAGACCCACGATATATGGGGACCTTTTCTTGTCGTTGCGCCAGCGTCAACGCTTCACAATTGGCAACAAGAACTGACACGTTTTGTACCAAAGCTGAAGGCGCTGCCTTACTGGGGTAATGTCAAGGATCGCGCGACTCTGAGAAAGTTTTGGAGCAGGAAGGAGATCAGTTACAATCAGGATACCCCTTTTCACGTTGTTATCACAAGTTATCAGTTGGTAAGTGCGCTATCCGAAGTTGGTAATCATGCCCGCCAATAGCCGTCTAGGTCACCCAAGATCAACAGTACTTTCAAAGGGTCAAATGGCAGTACATGGTACTCGATGAAGCTCAAAATATCAAGAATGCTGCTAGTGTCAGGTGGAAAACACTGCTCAGCTTCCATTGTCGCAATCGCTTGCTTTTGACGGGTACACCGATACAGAATTCCATGCAAGGTGTGTACTTTTCAATCACTTAAAGCCGACTCGTTAATACAACTGCCTCGCAGAGTTGTGGGCTTTGTTGCACTTCATCATGCCGAGCTTATTTGATTCTCATGACGAGTTCAATGAGTGGTTCTCCAAGGATATCGAGAATGCAGCAGAGAATAAAGGCAGCAAACTTAACGAACACCAGCTTCGTCGTTTGCACATGATTCTCAGACCGTTCATGCTGCGCCGTGTCAAACGTAATGTCCAAAACGAATTGAGCGACAAGGTGCTGTATTTGTTTTTCCGCACAATCGCATTTACGGTGCTGACATCGCCGAAGATTGAGAAAGACATCTACGTTGACCTCAGCGCGCGCCAGCGTACAATGTACAGGGCATTACAGGCAAACGTGTCTGTTGCAGATTTACTCGAAAAAGCTGCCAACATCGGGGATGCCGACTCTGCCCGATCTCTCATGAATCTTGTCATGCAATTCCGCAAGGTACGTTGTCGGTCTGCAAAGCGGGGCAAGACGGCTCGTAGCTCATATGTTTCGAGGTTTGCAATCATCCTGAATTGTTCGAGCGAGCAGACATCGTGGCTCCATATTCGTTCTCAGAATTTGGACGGTCGGGGCCATTGAACAGGCAAGGCGACTTCGTCATAGTTCCTTATTCAACTCGCAATCCCATCAAACACTCTATCCCGGAGTTGTTGTATCTAGATGGTGGATTGAGTAACGTTCCATATGATGGACCTGGCATATCAGTGCAACCCGATCAAGGCGTCCTGCACAAGTTAATGAATATTTGGACGACTGATTGGATCCAGCATTCGATGGTGGACGATGGTGAGTTTCTACAATACCTTTGTATACTTGGTGAGATGCCACAGGGTTTTCTCAGTGGATTCCCTCTTCTCTTTCCTCCCTCTCCTAAACCTATCTCCCGGCGATACCCACAAATTGTACGAATCACCTCTTCTCCGAAGGTGCTTGCTTGCACTCGAAGAGGAACGAATACAGAACATGGACCGTGACTTCTTCATGTGAGCTCCATTCGCCGCTTCTCCACCCATATCTCACTTTGAATGGTACGCGAATCAGTGATGACGAACACTGTTCCTCTAGTCCATGGCTAATCCTTCCTAAACACCGCCGGTTGCCTTCTCCTAGTCTTTACTGCTTGCCGGGTCCTCGTGATATTTCTTCTTCTTCCTGGCTCAGTTCGCTACTGTCTCGTCCGGGGTTGAGGTGGTTCGTTCCACCTGTGATGGCCCCGCCAGTGACCATCTATTGTTCACACCGTACGTTTGTCGAACATCAAACGACCCTACTCGAGGCCCCTTTCGAATCGCTGGCGCTCTATGGTCTTACCCCCGCTCTCAATGAGCGTGCTGAGGCCTCCTCTTTGTATACCCAATTGGTCCCTGGAGTCTCGTCCACAGGGTTGATCGCCAACTCCTCCCGCGACCAGATACCAGGACCAAAAATGCGAGTGCCTGAGGCGAAGAGCTTAGTCTATGACTCGGCGAAGCTCGCCCGCCTTGACAGCCTTCTTCAGGAACTCAAAGCCGGTGACCACCGTGTCTTGATATATTTCCAGATGACTCGAATGATGGATCTGATGGAAGAATATCTGATTTACCGTCAGTACAAGTATCTCCGTTTGGATGGCTCCTCGAAGTTGGAGGATCGTCGAGATATGGTGATGGATTGGCAGACGCGGTAATACCCTTCTCAACTCTATCCTAGAATGGATTGTTGAGTATAATATCAGGTCCGACATATTTATCTTCATCCTGAGTACTAGAGCTGGAGGCTTGGGTATCAACCTGACGGCTGCCGACACTGTCATTTTTTATGACCATGACTGGAACCCATCTAACGATGCCCAAGCAATGGACCGTGCACATCGCTTGGGACAAACGCGCCAAGTTACTGTATATCGGCTCATCACCAAAGGGACAATCGATGAGCGTATTGTACAACTCGCTCGTGTCAAGAAAGACGTAAGCTGAACACATCTTCTGAAGAAATCCAAACAAGTATAACCTCGAGCTGTTTTTAGGTCCAAGACATCGTTGTCGGAAACAAAACATTCACTGATGCCACCAAACCAAGTGAAATTGTTCAGCTCCTTCTAAACGAGGACCAGCTTGCAAGCTTAGACGCGTCTAGTGGAGTACCTGGAACGGTCTCTACTGGCTCGGTGGCGGGATTATCGAAAGCGACGGCGGCCTCAACTCGTGATTTGTGGACAGAGGAAGGCGACGAATTCTTTGGTCACTCAGGCCCTACGCAATCTGGACCACAGGACACAGGCAAGGAGGCCGAAGAAGGGGCAAGTGTGCCTAAGCCAGCACGTGGCGGTAAACGGCACAGAGCCAGTGGAGCGAGCGGGAGTAGAAGCCGTAAATCTGCTGCCAGCACGAAAGACGGAAGTAGACGAAAATCAGCGATCGAAAGTGGGGATGTTCAATGAGGATTCGCTTTCGAAGTGCCTGGGACATGGTTTCATTGCAATTCATCGTATTCATCTCATCATCTAAGCTTTCTGGCCCACCCTCGCATATTTGTTTCTCGCTTTTAGATGATACTTTACAACACTGTACCACATAACAATCTTGTATCGCATGTTGTTCCGTAGGACATATAATCTACTCGTAGGTGCGGTTTATTGATCATACACGTTGGACATGGTCGCTAGGAATCCGTCGCTGGCTCGGAAAACACGGAAGCGACTGAACACTAGTGTCACTATCTAGAGTCTATATCCTACACAACGAGCGGGTTAAGTCGTCTCCGTGGAGCTAAGTAGGTCCTCGTCATCCGACTAACAGGTGATCGAGTCACTTCATCCTTCATCTCGCTCTTAACACAAACTCCTCACTCGGCCGCTACCGTTGAAGATGCCAAAGAAGAAGAAAACGCAGCAAAAGCCACTAGATCGCGGATTTGCCGTGACATCTATACCTAAGAAAGCGCCAGCATCAGTAGTGGAACAGGGCGACGCGAAAGGGGAAGAACCCCCCACCGTAGGAACCCCGGACGCGCAAGGCGCCCAGCATCGTGAACCTGTTGAAGACGAGGTCCTCAATGCTGAGGAGCGGTCTTTACAGGACATAGTAGATAAACTACAGGAAAAGACGGAGAAGGAAATAGTCCGAACGGTTAAGGTATGAAGACGCACATGATATACCCGTCGCAAAAGTTTGGCTGAGAGCGTCAACGACCTCCGTTAGGCGATCGAAACGGAAAGGCGGTTTTCAGATACTTTCCCGCTACTAGACCTGGATGGGGGCGTCGTCGATGAAATTTTGGCACTGGCGCGCGATTCCCAGCACGGCAAGGGTACGCCACTCTCGGTTTCGTTTATTCTACACTCTCACTGACACCGATTCTTACTGGCAGCAAACATATCTGATCACACTGCACTCGGTCGTCTCGGCATTACATATGGTGTTCTGAGACGTCTAGGATATCCAGAGGAAGTCGTTGAACGTTGCCTTCAGTCCATTAATGGAGTCGATCTTGAAGAAGCTCATGAATGGGTATGGATTTTTTTCACTTCTCGGAACTCGTCCGTCATTTCCCTGTGCAGCTCTTCATGTACTGCTCCGACGAAGAGCTCCAACCACATGCCCGTGAGTTATCGATTTCGACACTGCCTTTTCTTCCATATTCAATCGGGAGCTAGTTCATGCAGAGAGCAAGGTGTCGACACCGAAGCCCAAATCAACTTCAGCACTTCCGACGCTTACTCTTTCAGGCTCTGTTCAATCCAGCTTACCTGTGCAGACCCCGAGCTCTACCCGACTAGCCGGTGAGCAGCAAGCTGCACCCGTGCCAGGGTGCCACGCTAATCTGTTTGAATCTCCAGAATCTCTGGACGACGAGCCCAATACATTGTATGTCAAGCTCAGACTGGAACTTGACAAGAGAACGCGCACGCCGAGTGGTGACTCAGAGGAATCCTTCATCGAAGAGCTGCGTTCCCGCTTGAGTGCCGTCAAATCCCACTATCTCTTCGACCAAAGGGACGCAGACGCTCATTACATTCCAGAGCGTCAAAAGTTGGACAAGGCTTTCCTACAAGCGCGCCTTCGTGGTGATCCTAGTCCCGATGTGTCAAAACCCTCCAAACCGAGTCGGCCCGATACTCAGCCTCTGCTTCATCGTCCCAAGGAGGCACGTGGAGATTCAACCGACCTTCTTGACTCGAACGAGCAGGAAGATGGGGGACTGTTCGAGATCCTCGACGATATGCCTTCCACCGATGTCAGCGAGACCGGGATAACTGTCAGAGTACGGGATATGCCTTTACCCAAAGGAAAATTCGAGCGGACGTCGAAGGCCTTTCTTCAAGCAGCTGTCAACAAACTCGACTCGTTTGCTGTGACGACCTATCATCCCCTCCCCGGTGTTGGTCGGGCAAAAAGGGCCTCACTCAGCATACGTTGGGGTTCAGAAAAAATCAGTGAATGGACGATGACAGATGTCGCCTGCTACGACATGACACAAGCGGAGCAATACATAGCCACAGTTGCGCTACATGCGCTCACTTTTCCTGCTTCTGTAGGCTTTGCCTCGAGCAACTCTGCGGCCGGTTCCGGACCAACATTCTTCCGGCTCCTTCCTCCAGCCTATCGTGAACTCTGGGACGAACTTGAAGCTGCGCGAAAAAGCTCTGATGATGCCACGAATAGGGCTGTCTGGGCAAATTTAAAGAGGATGGTCGAAACGAGGCGTAGCAAAGAAAAGGTTCGTCCTCGACTATTTTGGATTACTGGCGCCGCTCAGCTCCACAGACCGTCGACGAGAGTTCACGACAACCAATCCGAAGTATTGAGAGTTCTACTCTGAAGTACTCCCGAGAAAAAGAGTCCTCAACACAAATCAAGTTCGCCTTCGAGAGTCGGCGGTCCTCTTCATTGTACAAGGAAATGCTAGTCAGTTGGAGATATCTCTCATCGCGCGCGTTATCTCATAAGAAGCAGTCGCAGCGAAACAAATTGCCTATCGCTCAGTATAGAGACCGTATCGTGGAGTGCCTTGGGACTTCACAGGTCCTTGTATTAAGTGGCGAAACAGGATGGTCAGTGTGGTCTCAATAGTGCTGTCTTCGTGACCTATCTGTTCGAACAGTGGTAAATCGACGCAACTCCCAGCATTCATACTCGAAGATCAGCTCTCTCGTGGCAACGCCTGCAAAATCTACTGTGCTGAACCCCGAAGAATCTCCGCGATCTCCCTAGCTCATCGCGTTTCCCAGGAGTTAGGCGACCCTCTTGGAGCAGTTGGCACACCCGCTTCTCTCGTGGGGTATTCTGTGCGCCTGGAAAATTATATTTCACGCAACACACAGCTCGCGTATATCACTTACGGAATTGCTCTACGAATGCTGGAGGGGAGCGGCAAGCAGGGCGAGAATAGTATCGCTTTCGATGAAATTACGGTGGGCAGAAGCCCGTCCCCTGATTCCCAGCATTCTCACTGGATTACATTGGTTGTATCCAGCACATCATCATTGACGAGGTATTGCCTCGCATTAGTTCATGTATACTTCCGTTCGCTAACGAGAGACAGGTTCACGAACGAAACATTGAGTCAGACTTTTTGTTGATCGTCCTGAAGGCTTTGTTGGTGAAACGGCCCGATCTGCGGTAACTTTGTTATAATGTCCGTTGTATTCGACAAATTTTCTCATAATACCATCTCCTAGGGTCGTGTTGATGTCTGCAACACTCGATTCAGAGAAAATATCCCACTATTTCGGGGGTTGTCCAGTGATCCATGTTCCTGGTAGAACATTCCCGGTGGACGTCAAGTATCTCGAGGATGCGGTGGAGCTCACACAGTGGTCCATCACTGAATTTTCCCCCTACGCAAAACGCTGTTGGTGACCTTTTTATCGCTCCGAGGGACCACTCTTAGACTTTTTTCAGTGAACGATAAGTTTTTCCGGGGGAAAACTGCTCAGGAATGGTCCGAGGATACTGCCGGCGTTAACCTCTCCGACCATGATGACGAAACAACGCCCAGCAGCGTAAAGTTATCGGAAACACGCTATTCCCCTAGGACGGCCTCAACCATCAATCTGCTCGACGAACGCTTAATTCCGTACGACTTGATTATGCGTTTGTTGGACCATATCTGTTTTAAAGCCTACACCAAATATTCCGCGGCTATTCTCGTGTTTCTTCCGGGCATAGGGGAAATACGTCGTCTAAATGATCTTCTAGCCGAGCACGCTTCATTTGGTTCTAGTCATGATTTCATCATATATCCCCTACACTCTTCAATCTCAAGTGAGAACCAAAGTGCAGTTTTCGAAGTGCCCCCTCCCGGCGTTCGCAAGATTGTGCTAGGTCAGTGATTGCATACACATATATTTTGTGGCTAACGTGTCCTTAGCCACTAACATCGCTGAGACGGGAATTACAATTCCCGATATCACTTGCGTGATCGACTCTGGAAAACATAAAGAAATGAGGTAAAACTTCCACTACGTGTCTACATAAACCCTCACCACGAGCGGCAGATTCGACGAGAAACGACAGTTCAGTCGCCTCGTAGAGACGTATGTGGCCAAGAGCAATGCGACACAAAGGAGAGGTCGGTCAGGCAGAGTCCAGGACGGGCTTTGTTTCCACCTCTTCACTAAGATCCGTCACGATACACAAGTGAGTCGAATGTATGCCTTGATATGCAGAGGGTGAACCCTTCCTAGCTTGTCGACCACCCAGACCCAGAGATCATGCGACTGAGCTTGTCAGATCTAGCCCTTCGTATCAAGATTTTGAAGGTTGATCTTGGCTCGTCTATCGAAGACGTACTATCCCGAGCACTAGACCCGCCATTACCGCTTAACGTCCAAAGAGCTGTGTCTGCTCTGGTTGAGGTCTGTTCCCGCTGATGTTATGTAGTGGACGGATACTTACTATTCGTTGGCCCAGGTCCGTGCGCTGACACCTGATGAGGAAATCACTCCTCTAGGTCGTCTACTCAGTGCTTTGCCGACCGATGTCCACATCGGAAAATTCTTACTCATAGCCACCGTCTTTCGCTGCCTAGACCCCGCTCTCACCATCGCCGCTACCCTTAATTCAAAATCTCCATTTCTTACTCCATTCGGCCATGAGGAAGAGGCTGATCGCGCCAAGTGCTCGTTCAGGACAGGTTCGTACACATGCTTGGGAATTAAAGCTATGGCTGATATCTTCGCAGATAACTCTGATTTCTTGACAATGCATAATGCGTTTTCAAGCTGGCGACGAGCTTCCTCCGATGTGGGCTCTGCGCGGAAATTCTGCAGATTGAATTTTCTAAGCCAGCAGGTTCCCTCTTCTTTTAACTAGGCGTAACATCATGACACTCATGCTTTCCCAGAACATGCAGCAAATCGAAGAACTTCGCCAACAGTTTCTCGCGTGGGTTCTAGCCTCATCCCCCAACGATGTTATCAGTTATCTAAGTTAAGAGTCTATCAGGTACTTAATTGACGCAGGACTGGTCCAAGCAGACAGAGGAATAGTGAAACAACTCTCACGGTATCCGTGCACTGTGTTATTAGGTGTACTTGCTCTCATCCCGTTTATCATAGAGCGCGATTCAGTCGAGGCCGGACGAGATTTGTTGCGTTGCCTCCGGAGCTTGACCTCTACTCCGAGAATGTCGCTCTCATCCATGCTGCCTTGACGGCAGGTCTATATCCGAAGATACTTAGCATAGAGCCGGAGAAAGGACTGCTGCAGACCGTGACCAACAACCGAACCGTTTATTTTCATCCATCGTCTGTCAACTTTAGGAGGAAGCCACTGGACTTCGGCGTGCACTACCTGGCGTTCTTTACCATAATGTTAGCCCTTGCCAGTGGTGGAGTTACATCTGTTTAACGAGAATTTTACAGGCACTCGAAAAAACTATACGTCTGGGAGACAGGACCGGCGGACGACCTCGCTCTCCTACTCCTGTGTGGGGACTGCAATTTCAAGGTATCGTTCATTGAAATTCCACTCTTCGCTATCTAAGCTGGCCCAGCTCGTTTCAGACGCCGCCTTCGTTGACCGCAAGATCAGGTTCCGCATTCCTGCGAGGACAGGTTTAGCACTGAAGCACCTTCGAACCCAACTGGCAGCGGTGCTAGACGAACGCTTGAGGAACAAGCCGACGACCGGATCACAAGAGAGGTGGATGGATATTGTTCTCGCTGTCCTTGGAAAATTGCGACCCGAGGTAGACAGGACGGCGCAGGCTGTAGTCTTAGATGTTGTACGCAACTAGACTCGCATCTCTAATTTACCCAAGCTAGAATCAAATATCAGTGTAGTTCGGGTTGTAGGCTAATAAAAGTGGAAAGCAAAAGTTACGCCAGGTTTCAATTTCGTACTACAGTAGCCGTAGTGTGTCACCTCACCCTCGGTTTTGGTTCTCACGCGAAAATGGAAACAGACGACCACGTCGTGAGCGTGCTGCCTGTCCATCTCTCCAACAATCTAGCACCGAACCTCCAATTGCACCAGTTTCCCCTGCTCAACCGCTCCCTCGAAGTTCCTCCATCCGCCACATTAAGTGGGAAGCGTATCCGAGCTCGCTTGAAGCCCACAGCACGCCGCTTGGAGGTTCACGTCCCCGTTGATCATCGCCCCGAGGTATGGAACTCTGAGAAGTCGAAGGAACTGGGGGCCGGAAGGCTGGAAGACGACAAGGAAAGGAATCAACTCGATTCAAATAGAGTAAAGGAAAATGAAGAACCCCGCCTATCCGAAGTTCGACTCAGGAGCGAAGCAATTCCCCACGTTGGCGCATACATGCTGGGTGTTGTGCGTAACGGCGAGTTACTTCTCAGACCATCATTATAAGGTGGTATAGTAATGCTTATAATTAATCAGGAGCGTTGCATCTGCACCCCCTCACCGAAACGCATCAACTACGACCGACGCTTACATATCTCGATGCTCTAAATCGTAAAAGTCGGCGCGCTCGTGGAGCCGACTCGGATTCCGAGTCAGATGATGGACCACCCCCCGACCCTGACGAAGTCCCTCCGATTTCTACCCCACCAAAAGCCAAAGGGCCGGTCGGAGGAGCCAAGGAAGTTCAGGTTACCGCCCGCAAGGTGGACGAGAAAGGGGGTCAACATCTCCAAGGAGGGCTATCCGCGGTCCGAAGAGAGATGCTCATGGGAATTCGAGCAGAGGAGGAAGATGAGTGGCAAGAACTCGCCTATCATGGCCCTGAGGTATGTCGGGTTTATGACATCATTTTCTGCTTAGACTAAAAGCGTGTTTCACAGAGTGCTGAATCCAGCGAAGCATACGAGGCATTATTTTCACAATGTGGGGACGTGCTTGAGTCGCAATCCAACGTCTCTACATTTCTAAGTTCCATTCGTGGTCGTTAATATGTGTTGTGGATTATGTAATGAGATATATAATTCTTTTGTAAGTTATTCTCAGAAATTATTACCTGCTTCACCATGAACCAAGAAACAGATTCAGACACAGATCGGTCTCTTTCTCCTTGCGTACCCCCCTGCTCTGAATTACATCTCCCTGCAACAAAGTCTAGTCTAGAGGAGGTTGAAGCTGCTCTCCGACACCTTCGATGTGTCGAGACCGACCGTCTCGTAAAGGTACTTAAGCTCGTTAGATCAACAGGGGTTCTTCCCAATTAGCTAGGATGTTGCATACGCCAACTTTATTCGGAGAGCGTGTAGAACTTTAACGTTCGCATTTCGTGAGCTGGGGGCTCTAAACCAAGGTGGTCGCGATGGCCTAGTGGAGGTATTCAAGGAAGCCGGTGAGACATTGCCGTGGAGTTGGCTCTTTCTTGTTAATTCCTCCTAGCTAGCGAATGGTTCTTGTCCAAGCTCCTAGCATACAGGCGCGACTTCCTTTATATCGGGGCTCTTTTAATACCAGCCAAGGGCGCCCTGATTTCCTGGATAGACGTTATACTTGCAACCATTGCCGAAACATGCGTTTGCATTTCCAGTGATGCGCCTCATGTGGACGGCATGAAAGATACACTGGCCAGGCACAAAGAAGATGAAGCGATTCGAACTGCTTCCCAATTACCTTGTAGGTCGAGTCTAGGTGTGACACATTCGTTGCTAATCAGACTAAGATACCTGGGCCGAAATGTTGGATCTTCTGACGTCGAATATGGCTTCGTGTTCGGTGCTTCGGTTGGCCGTGCGACTCGTGTTTTCCGCATATGTCCTACACCCTCAGCTTTCAGGGAGAAGCCCTAGGATTAATACGTCTGTTATACAGTAGGTGTTGCGATGACTATGTTGACTTTTACGCACAGTTTCGCATCGAGTTGGATGATCAAAGTCGTCCGAACTTTCCTATCGAGGAGCTACTCAACTGAACTAGCCAATCTGGAATCGAACCGAGGCGACTTATCGTTTAAATGGAACCTCCGTGATAGGATTCTATTCGCAATGATCTTAGTTCTGTGTTCTGTGAGTAACTTTTCCGATGTTGCGAGAAATACCGACGCATATATGTAGGCGACTACGCATGTGACGCATTCGGCTAGGCAGAATTCACGCGAGTTTCCTGGATTTCTACCTGAAATCGCATATCTCATACGCATCATTATGCACTCTGATTATGATACAACGCCCGGAAGTGCCTTATTTCCATCTGACCGCCTAGATGGCGCACAGATGGTGCTCCTTTCCTCGGGAGAGGTCGTTCCTTGGAGCTGGTCCATATGGAACGATCCCAGGTTCGTGGATAATGTATCAATGGTGCAGCTGGTATGTCCTTCACGAAACCTTTTTATTCACGTAAATGGTGATGCGGCCCACAGTCAGCTGCGTGGATGTGTCATATGGACACATCGTGCACGCGCATGCGGTGGATGCAGTCTCGTGACTGGCGGGCGGTGCTTTTACGTGCATCGAAGTCCGGTTCTCGTGATGCAGCAATCGCTATCACCGTGCGTTCTTCTTCTCACCGATACACATGCCCCAATAGACACTCCGAAGCAATTACTAAGTTACGTTGCCACTTCGCCGTGGCCCCCCAAATCGGGGATCGCCCCGGCGGTGTGGTCGGACCTACTGCTGCGATCCTGCTGGTTAGCGGCCCAACTCCTCGACCCTTACCACTCCTGGCACGTGGTGGCCACACCGACCCTAATGAAGTCCATGTGCTGTATATTTGTGCGTTGTATGATTGATAGATCAAGCATAGAGGGTAAGAACAGAGGTGCTCGTATTGTTCTGATACACTGGCTCAACTCTCCGGCAGCTCAAGACGCAATCATTGAAGCTTTGACACGCGTAGATGTGGGTGGACTGCAAGGCATTATAGAAAGACTGCTGGACGATAAGCACTCTGAATTTCTTTTGCTGCTAAATGGCGGTATGTGGGTATTTATTAATTTCATTTTCTAATCCCAGTCCAGGCGTCGAAGCTTTGCAGCGGTGCGCAACAGTCATGTTGGTGTCTCCTGGGCTCGCTTATAATTCAGCCAAGGATGATTCATACCACCGCCGAGACGCAAGGGCCGCCGACGATGCAATCCATACGTCTGGTGATGAACTTCTTGACGATATGCTGTAACGCTTCATTACGTCTCTGCAGCGAAGTCTCTGTTTCAGCGCTCTTCTCTACGGTGACACTTTGCGCGTCTAAGTCTGGTTGCTCGCAGCTTGTTTTTCTCCTTCTGACCACCCTCTCTACCATCGGGGACTCTCGAAGCAACACCTCCCGGACGCGAAAGAGATTCCCAGGTGTGGGGGTAAACGAAATACCGTGGGAAATCGCCCTGTCTTTTCCACGTTCCGACCTTCTTGTGGCTTGTGAGCGCAAGTAACTTGATCCGTGCAGTTGGAACTCACGGGTGGTGTAGCGTGCCTCGCGTCTTGTGTGTTAGCCGTGGACCACCTTGGAAGTCTTCGCACATCTACCATTGTTGGGATCTGGGAGTGTTTGAGAGACGCCCTGCTCTTGATCCTTGCCGAAAATTACGTAGGGGATGAAGCACTTCTGGGCCTGCTTGTTGCCCCGACACTGTGTAAGGGACTCGGTGCTTTACTGCGACAGACCGGGGACGAATTGGGTAATTCGTTCTCAGATCCTGAGCGAAATACGGCATTGACTTCTATCCCGAAAAGTGACCTGGGCCTTGTACTCTCCGTGGGCTAAGGATCTGTGTACGGAGCTCCATGTGCTCCTTGAGGATAGCAAGCAAACGACGACAACACGCCGAATTTTGAAGAAGCGAGTGTCGGTGGTGGGAAGAAAACTGTTGGAAATTGTAGGCTCTCACGTGGACGACCGGTTGGAAAATGGGGGGACAGGAGCCGATGAGGAGATGATGTGGGAGAGTGTGTATTACAAGGGGCACGTTGTGATGATCGTGAGAAATGAATGACATCATCAAGCAGGCATGTCATCATGAATTTAGACTTGACCATGACCGGACCTCGACCTCGACCGTGACTTGTTGTTGCATCCCACTCTTTGCATGTCCCCATATCGCCCTGCAAATCAGCGACGCAGATCCCTTTCTGTCTCTACTTCACCTTTTCACGACCAACATGCCATCGATTCTTGTCTTCCATCGAAGCGCACTCTCTCCCGCAAGGACATCCCCCGTCAATGGGATCTCGACTCTTGGAGGCGCGGCAAGCGTCCCCGTACGCAACGCTTCTCCGTACGTCCCGACATTTGCGATATCTTCTAGACACACCGCTTAGTTCATCATCCAGCCTCTTCCTACCAGTCCCAATCATAATAATCTCACCCAGGCCCCCGCCACCACTGTAGACGTTACTTCGTTCCGTTTCCCATCCACCTCTACCGCCTTTGAACTTCGACCCCGTAATGCCCCCCCGTCCTATTCCCCACCTCGCCACAGGTTAGACTCACACCTCGTCATACCCGCCCAAGACATTTCAGCTCTTCACTCTTCAGCCTTCGGGGAGCTCCATCAGAGCATCATCGAAGCTTCAGAGGGCTTTGTGCAGCGCATGCGTGACTGGGAGTCATCTCGACCACAAGGGTCACGCCAGAATTATCGTCTCGGTACACCCTTTCCTTCGTGCGTTGCTCCTCGCGGACGCGAATCGGCTCCTCGAAAATTCAGTTCCTCAGAGACTACCTCTGGGGATGACAATCTTGACTCCGGTAATGACGACGACGACGACGACGTCCTCATCCTGTCCGACGAAACATCGTCTGAAGTGAGGGCCACGTCTCCTGGTGCTGTCAGCCCCCCGAAAAAGCGCGCACGTTCGCTTGGTGAGATGGATCTGGACTCGCCGCAAGCCGCCCACTCCATTCTGCCGGAACTCTCCCACACCGTCGCCAGTTCTTCTACTTCATCACTCCTCTCACTTTCTCCGTCGGTTATTCTGCCTCCCTCTACACGAGAAGAGAAGGCTATCGCCGCGTTGACCCTGGCGCTCGCCAACGGTGCTGCAGGCATCAATGACTACAGCGCTGTCCGGGAGGCGCTTGGCGCCTCTGCGGCTCTTGCCGAGGGCGCTTCGGAAGTTGGTGAGATGTGGCGGTAGATCCGGGTCTGGACAAACTCGGAACCTGCAAAATGACGTGAGACATTCTCGCCCCAAGTCCGTTGCCCAATCGTCCCAGCCTCCGACACCAATTCTGATCAATTCTTCATCACAACCCAATTGAATTCAACATCACGATTCAAACAAATAAAGCAAGCACCCGTGTACATGCCACTCCTTCCAGCCTTCCAGGGATTCGAATTCTTATTATTTACGCTTGAATGTAGTATATCACCACCAACCAACAATGGCCTTGTACCCTTTCGAACAGAACACCCAACACTCGGAGCCGAGTCATGCAGGTGACGTCGCGCAGCGATTAGAACCACAATACTTTGCGTACCTCAACCAACCCCATTTGTAATACCAAATAGCCAGCGGCAATGACATCACCACGCTCTTGAAGTGGATTCAAACAGTGATATGCATATAGAATACAACTTTGATCGTCCAGTACTCCGATGAACAACCAAAATAAGGAAGGGCATCTCATGCAACGCCAGGGTGGCGGCCGGGTGAAGTAACTTGGTAAGCTTGGATCAATATTGGGTCACACAAATTGCCAAATACCGGCATGTGAGAAGTCTACAGTAAATGAGATCCGTCCTCGGTCATGCACAATTACAGAACCTAAAATAATACCAACATTCATACCACAGACAGAGGTTCAGGTATAAGCCGCCCCCAGCACCTTCAGTGCCAGAGCACGCAATATCTGTCGACAGAGTACATCAGAGGGGTCAGTCATATCGAGTACCACACTCGACTGTTTGCGTACCTCTGCCTTCTGGGCCCCGCCTAATTCAGCGAACACGGCGGCCACACTCTTTCCCTTGGCATCTCTTACGGCTCCAAGTCGATTTCCCGCATATGCACCCATAACAAGTCCGGGCACGTTGGCAGTGATGAACCCTAGACCAGCACCACATGCTGCACCTAGCCAGGCCCACAGAGGAAGATGCCGCTCGACCTCTGGCCGGAGGAGCTGGTGTGGATAGTAAGCCTAACGTCGCGGGGGGTTTAGTGGTGAGACATACATCGTCGAATACATCGCCAAAGACGCGATCTGCGTTCGGTCTCTGCCCCGGTTGCTCGGCAGGAGCGGTCCCAGTTCCAGTTCCCGTCCCCGTCTGTTCGCCCGTTGTGCTGCTACTGCCGAACATGTTGGCAAAGGTGCTGAAAAAGTTGCTCGACGCATTTGGGTCGTTGGTCCGCTCAGAGGATGATTTGCTGGCGGATAGTTTGTCGTACTCGCGGCGTCGTTGAGGGTCGGAGAGGACATAGTACGCATCTGCGACAGCCTAAAGCAGGATGCGATGTGTGCACTGGACACAGAGAAACGGATTCCCTCACCTGGAATTTCTCCGTAGCAGCTTTCTTCTCCGTCGAGGCACGAACGAGTCGGTCGGTGCATCCTAGAGCAAGAGACTGTGAGACCCCAGCCAGGACACGAAAGGTGACCGACTTCAAAGACTCCTTCCTGTACGCTTGTCTGATATCCTCTGTCGAAGCTTCCTTTGGGATGTTGAGGACATTATAGTACTGTCCTTTATCCAGTGTTCGGATACAGGTGGCTTAATATAGTGCCACTGGGGTTGCTTCGGCAGTCGCCGGCCTTGGCTGGCCAGCAAGTCCTTCACATTCAGCCTTGTAATATAACCTATATACATGTTCCCGAATATATTTATTTTATCTTCCGGAAACCGGGAACCGTAGCGATCCCATTTCGCGAGGGACTGGGGTAAAAACCCTGGGTCCTTTTGAGAGTTCGGCGCGGGAAAACCCTTCCCCGAGGAGGCCGTTTTTGGACACTTGAAACCCCTCGAAATGACCGATTTTCCGGAAACATCACATAATACGTCACGCGTCACGCTCAGTAAAAAAGGAAAGTCGGCTGTAGTCAAATTTTAGTCGATCGACGTCACAAATCTTGCAAATATACAATATTTAGTCAACTCTGGTCATTGTCGACTACCCGTGACTATTTCCTGAAACTGAATCCGGGTCACTTTGCTGACGGTCATTTCAGGTCATTTCAGGACGAATCTGTAGTCAATTTTTGCCATTTCGTAGTCATCTTAAGTCTGATCCAATAGTCACTTCTAGTCATCTTTTTCCATACAGAAAATGTTCATTTATTGCACAAATACAATATCCATGGGTAATTTACAAACTGAGGCTATTTACAGGCCTCCGCCACCGTCATCGTCGTCGGGGCGCAGCTAGGGCGCTGTGCGAATAGAGCATGCCACCACGACTACCGCAACGGGGCTTGTAACCGCGTTGGTGGAGTACCTCACATCTTCCTTGCCAACACCCCGCCGCCGTTACCGCCCATCATCGTTGTGGCGCGTGCTGCTTGTTTGGCTTGCATTAGACCCCCAGCAGTGGTGGCCGTAGTTGCGGGTGGCTGTGGGTTAACGTCGTGCGGTGGCAGATTTGGTAGGTATCACACGGTTGGTGGATGCGGTGCTGAAGTGGCTGTTGCAGCCAATGTGAGCATGTTATCAGCCAAAAAGGACTAATACTCAATTTTATTTTTTATTTTGTTTGTGGGGGTGGCACTGACGAAGTCTTGTAGACATGTGCCAACAGGCATATGTTTGGTCTATATAGGGGTGGTCAGTGGTGCACGCAAGGGGCAGGTTCAAGAGAATGCTCTTACAACCTGCAGCAACGTGGCGGTACTTGGACCCGTCAACGAAGGGCAGAGGCAGCTGGGGTGGGGTGAGGCAGCGGTGTGGCAGCGACATAAGTGTGTTGACTCCCCTTGTGGACCTTGCACTTCTGAGGTAGTAACGCAGTTGAGGCTGGGGGCACGACCAACAACAAAAAAAGGAGGGATGTGGGCGTTGCAAATAGGAAAGGTTCGTCGTTTCAACTTGGAGTCGCGTTAATTTGTCAGGTTATTTGAGCATGGGAAGTATTTTCTCATTATGTCCCATGTGCGTTACGCCGCTTCCAGGCAACTTGTCTAAGTCCAACCAAACTCGTCCAACTCTGTTCCCTCTGTTTTTTTTTTTCCCCATTTTCCTTCCACCGCCACGCTTCCACTCCAGTCAAGACAAACAAGTCAGTACCCTGTCCCCACTTCCCACCTGTTTTCTCCCTATACATCTCCCCAGAACAGGACGCCCATGTGCCAACACCATGTCGCTACAAGTTGTAAGTGTAAGTGCGGGCAGTGTCTTGAACTCGCCCCTTGTGTGATCCACTGATCCTCCCTATACAGACCAAGCATACGCCTGTTGACACAAGTCCACAAGACGTCATCAACGCCCCCCCCCCCATAAACAAACAAAAAAAGAGTATTAGTCCTTTTTGGCTGACAACACGCTCACATCAGCTGCAACAGCCACCTCAGCACCGCATCTACCAACCGCGTGACACCTACCAAATCTGCTGCCGCACGACGTTAACCCACAGCCACCCGCGACTACGGCCACCACCGCTGGGGATCTAACGCAAGCCAACCGAGCAGCATGTGCCACAACGACGATGCAGCGGCGGCGGCGGGTGTTGGCAAGGAAGACATGAGGTACTCCACCAACACAGCTACAAGCTCCGTTGCGGCAGCAGCGTGCTCTAATCGCACAGCACCCTGGCTGTGCCCCGATGATAATGACGACGACGGTGGTGAAGGCCTGTAAATAGCCTCAATTACCCATAGATATCGTATTTGTGCAATAAATGAACATTTTCTGTATGGAAAAAGATGACTAGAAGTGACTATCGGACGACTTGGATCAGACTTGAGATGACTACAAATGGCAAAAATTGACTACAGATTCGTCCTGAAATGACCTGAAATGACCGTCGGCAAAGTGACCCGAATTCAGTTTCAGGATATAGTCACGGGTAGTCGACAATGACCAGAGTTGACTAAATATTGTATATTTGCAAGATTTGTGACGTCGATCGACTAAAATTTGACTACAGCCGATTTTCCTTTTTTACTGAGCGTCACGTGACATGTTAGGCTCAGTAAAAAAGGAAAATCGGCTGTAGTCAAATTTTAGTCGATCGACGTCACAAATCTTGCAAATATACAATATTTAGTCAACTCTGGTCATTGTCGACTACCCGTGACTATATCCTGAAACTGAATTCGGGTCACTTTGCCGACGGTCATTTCAGGTCATTTCAGGACGAATCTGTAGTCAATTTTTGCCATTTGTAGTCATCTCAAGTCTGATCCAAGTCGTCCGATAGTCACTTCTAGTCATCTTTTTCCATACAGAAAATGTTCATTTATTGCACAAATATGATATCTATGGGTAATTGAGGCTATTTACAGGCCTTCACCACCGTCGTCGTCATTATCGTCGGGGCACAGCCAGGGTGCTGTGCGATTAGAGCACGCCGCTGCCGCAACGGAGCTTGTAGCTGTGTTGGTGGAGTACCTCATGTCTTCCTTGCCAACACCTGCCGCCGCCGCTGCATCGTTGTCGTGGCACATGCTGCTCGGTTGGCTTGCATTAGATCCCCAGCGGTGGTGGCCGTAGTCGTGGGTGGCTGTGGGTTAATGTCGTGCAGCAGCAGATTTGGTAGGTGTCACACGGTTGGTAGATGCGGTGCTGAGGTGGCTGTTGCAGCTGATGTGAGCGTGTTGTCAGCCAAAAAGGACTAATACTCTTTTTTTGTTTATGGGGGGGGGGGGGGGGCGTTGATGATGTCTTGTGGACTTGTGTCAACAGGCGTATGCTTGGTCTGTATAGGGAGGATCAGTGGATCACACAAGGGGCGAGTTCAAGACACTGCCCGCACTTACACTTACAACTTGTAGCGACATGGTGTTGGCACATGGGCGTCCTGTTCTGGGGAGATGTATAGGGAGAAAACAGGTGGGAAGTGGGGACAGGGTACTGACTTGTTTGTCTTGACTGGAGTGGAAGCGTGGCAGTGGAAGGAAAATGGGGAAAAAAAAAAACAGAGGGAACAGAGTTGGATGAGTTTGGTTGGACTTAGACAAGTTGCCCGGAAGCGGCGTAACGCACATGGGACATAACGAGAAAATACTTCCCATGCTCAAATAACCTGACAAATTAACGCGACTCCAAGTTGAAACGACGAACCTTTCCTATTTGCAACGCCCACATCCCTCCTTTTTTTGTTGTTGGTCGTGCCCCCAGCCTCAACTGCGTTACTACCTCAGAAGTGCAAGGTCCACAAGGGGAATCAACACACTTATGTTGCTGCCACACCGCTGCCTCACCCCACCCCAGCTGCCTCTGCCCTTCGTTGACGGGTCCAAGTACCACCACGTTGCTGCAGGTTGTAAGAGCATTCTCTTGAACCTGCCCCTTGCGTGCACCACTGACCACCCCTATATAGACCAAACATATGCCTGTTGGCACATGTCTACAAGACTTCGTCAGTGCCACCCCCACAAACAAAATAAAAAATAAAATTGAGTATTAGTCCTTTTTGGCTGATAACATGCTCACATTGGCTGCAACAGCCACTTCAGCACCGCATCCACCAACCGTGTGATACCTACCAAATCTGCCGCCACACAACGTTAACCCACAGCCACCCGCAACTATGGCCACCACTGCTGGGGGTCTAATGCAAGCCAAACAAGCAGCACGCGCCACAACGATGATGGGTGGTAACAGCGGCGGGGTGTTGGCAAGGAAGATGTGAGGTACTCCACCAACGCGGTTACAAGCCCCATTGTGGTAGTCGCGGTGGCATGCTCTATTCGCACAGCACCCTAGCTGCGCCCCGACGATGACGGTGGCAGAGGCCTGTAAATAGCCTCAGTTTGTAAATTACCCATGGATATTGTATTTGTGCAATAAATGAACATTTTCTGTATGGAAAAAGATGACTAGAAGTGACTATTGGATCAGACTTAAGATGACTACAAAATGGCAAAAATTGACTACAGATTCGTCCTGAAATGACCTGAAATGACCGTCGGCAAAGTGACCCGGATTCAGTTTCAGGAAATAGTCACGGGTAGTCGACAATGACCAGAGTTGACTAAATATTGTATATTTGCAAGATTTGTGACGTCGATCGACTAAAATTTGACTACAGCCGACTTTCCTTTTTTACTGAGCATGTTAGGGGTGAGGTGTGCCAGTTGGCCTTAGCGTCGTGCGCCTCGACAACTCCTCCCGCTGTTATCTTGTTACGTCCGAGATGACAAAGGGGAAGAAGCGCCAACCCCAGTCGTCTCCCGGCCCATCCACCAAAACCCTGCGCAAGGCCCCACAAGACGTTGAGGCTATGGCGGTTGACCCCTCTGCGTCCACTGACAGGGACTTCCCAGATAACGCTCTCTCAGCTATTGCCAAAAATTTACAAAACTTATTAGCAATAAAAAATTGGAAAGACGATGACACAGATACTTCTTTTGACAGTATCATACCGGAGGTCTTTGCTGCCGTCGCGGGAGCCAGGCAGTTTATCGACGGATGCCCAGAGAGTTTCCTTCATAGTCTTGAACGGATCACAGAGAATGTAAACGCGGTCAAGAAAAGTGACCTAGAGTTTGTCGACTCGTTGAGACAGGCGGTCAATAGGAACGACGGGAAGCTTTTGGGCCTTGTCCTGAAGCATGGTACGATCTAAGGTGGTCCTGCTCATCCACGGCTCATCTCTCAATTCCTAGATGTATTTTACACCGTGATACCCGATTCCGGACTCGTGTCAGAGTTTACCTTCCCTCCTAAAATGCAGGAACAAGGTAATCTTTACCTGTTCACACTTGGCGGTGTACTCAGACATCCCGTATTTTTCAGCGGTTGCGAGGTCATGGCTGTCACCGTTTGCCGGAGAACAGGTGCTGGAAGCACTCGCAGAGCACATTGTTGAGGAGAGAAGAAAAGAGGGGACATACGTTCCATTCTGCTCAATTGTTCAGTCATCTGGGATGGGGAAGTCACGTCTCGTCGACGAATTTTCCAAAACAAACTTCCTGATTCCTATCAACCTTCGCCGGTCAGGGGCCAGAGGTACGTACGACCCACCATTTTTACCCTTATGGCCCGTCAAACACCCATTTCTAGGGTTTCCTCCTCCCGACGATGTTGTCCGCGACCTCCTCACCCAACGTGACCCCGTTGGCAAGAACAAGACATTCGCTCGCTCGCTCTATTTTCTTGTTGCATTGTTCCAGAGGGCCGCGAGTGTCATTACCAACGACTTGAAAGGGGCTAGTAGCCGATCCGAGCGCATAACACAATTCAGGGAATTCATGACAACCGGACAATCCATGGGCAGCGTGGGGACAAAGAGACTAAACTTTTACAAGGGAATCGTTGACGACGTTGAGACTGTAAGCTGTATCTATCGATTAACTTTATATTTTTACATTTTACAGAGAATGACTGCGGACGGGAAGATTAAGGTGACCACTGGCGAGGTGAGGCGTGCATTGCAAATGCTCCTATCTTGTCTCGATTGCGACAATGGTGCAAATGCGAATGGCAAACTTCCCGGCGTCTTCATTGCATTCGATGAAGCACAATCATTGGCACAGCCCATTGAGTTGAAAGTTGAATCGAAAGAGAAGAACAAATGGACTTTTTTCATTGAACTTAGCCGAGCGCTTCGAGAAGCGCTTCTCGACACATCCTCATTTTCGTTTTTTCTCTCCACCACCAGCAAAATTTCGCAATTCGCGATGCCAGGAGAAATCGATCCCTCCGCGAGGATGCACGACAAGGAGCTCAGATCGCCTCTTCCTTTCAGCGATCTCGGCTTCGACCACCTGATGCGGGACCGCAAGATTTTTGATACATTCAAAACCATTGACGACGTCACATCCACCGATTGCGTCGTGCACATGGGACGCCCCTTGTAAGTCGTATACCCAGATCCTTTCGGCATACGCTCATTTATTTCACAGGTGGGGTACAATCTACGATTCCAGTAACGATCTAAACCGTGAAACACTTCTCGATCTTGCTGTCTTGAAGTTACTCTGTGGGCGAGACGACCGATCTAGCAATATCTCCCTTTCGATCGATCAGCAGTGTGCAGTGTTGTCGCAGCGCTTGGCTCTCGACATCAACAGCTCAGCGTACATTACCAGCGGTTCAACACGAAATTATGCCATGGCGGACAAAGCACAACTCCAAATAGCAAATTATATGCGTGTCTGCATAGGTATTCCCGAGGATCTCGTCGCTGTGCGCGGTGTTGCCGCGTCCGAACCAATACTGTCTGAGGCGGCATCCCGCATCATGTGGGGCAACTATAAGTTTGACCTACCTGATGCCCTTTTAAATGTCCTTGACTCGTATGCTCTCAGCCATGGAGATCGGGGAGAGCTGTTGGTCGCCGCATTCTTCACGCGGGCTCGGGACTTATATGTCCAGCAAATACCACTAGAGAAACTCTTCCCTGCAGTGCTGACTCAAATCTGCCCTATCTTCTCAGTGAAGGACTTATTTTCCCACCTGTTTGAGGGGCCACATTTCACCATGATGTTGAATTCGTCGCCGTCTATTCGTCACCCGGATTTTCGATCGCGAAAGTTCAAGGACGTTTTCGGAAATACCAAGATGCACTTTAATCATATGATCAAGCCGCTGAAACAAGACGTCCTTACGCGTTCATGTCTACTCGCGATGATGGCCCGTGGCGCAGCTGCATATGGTGCCAATGGTCAATTTTGCTTCGATATGGTGTACCCATTTCTATATGGGACAAGCAATCTCGACGTCGAGAAAGTCGGATATATCATTGTCCAAGTCAAGAATCACGCGAATCGCCTGGCTCCCAACGCCAAGCTCTTCAAGAAGATGGACCCCTATCTTTGTGACTTGCTCAGCAATGAAGACACGGATTTTATGGTTCCGATTATTCGGATTGTGTTTGCCCTCGGCGGAGGGAAGCCATCTTTCACGCGACAGACTTATGGGTCACCGGACGACGGCGCGGTGACTTTCAACACGAACGGACAGCCCCTATTCACATCGTACGATTTCTGGTGCTCAGGAATCGGCCCAAACCTACTACGACCAGTCGAAGAGCATGCGCTAAAAAAATGGGAAACATTGTTGGGTAAAACCGACAAATGGGACCACACGTTTTCGGCATCAATGGTCCCAGATGTACGGCGTTCACAGTATCCTGCTGGCGGAAGCGACGACGGTCACTATCGTGGTTGGTTGGATTTGGGTACAGATTAAGCCATAGTGCCGACTGAGGTATGGATTTGGCCCATTTTTGGCCCTCAGGGGGAGCTGACCCCAACTTGGGCCCTCTGAATCACGGCTGGACTTCTGCAAAAAATAAATATTATTCTACCTGTACAATACGTGGGGCTCAGCCCGAGCAATAGTCATCTGCATTGTCACTGTCGTTATAGTGCTTATCTCGATTTTACATCCCCCACTGTAGTGTTGCCGCGAGTTAGAGTCCACACCGGTGTGGACTCTAACTCGGACCGAACTTTTGCAACTCGGATCGACTCGAACCCGAGAGTGAGTTGTCTCCAAAACTGCGCTGCAGATATTTCCTTCATCGTATACTTGATCCATCTCCATCCCCACTACCAAAATAACAACCTCATGTAGTCTGTACCAAAATAGTAAGGGCATGTATTGTATTAACAGAGACTCAGAGCCCTGCAAATGAAAAACTATAGCGTGTTTCCAGACTCCTTCCCTTGTCGTTGCAAGAGACTATGACTACGCATCACGTTTTTTTTCCCACACCCACCTTCCTCAATGATTTGTTTCGGTGGTTTCCGAGCGTGACGCGCTCTGCTCTTCATCATAGCAAGCGTCATAGGCGTCATAGCATAGTATCTGTCATTTTTTTTATCCACGCGTGCTTGTGTTGGAAAGATTGATCATGCCACCATGACAATGCAGATCGAGCTTACCTAGCCTGCGCAATGAGCAGCGAGAGGTGCGTGAGCATGCCCTAGATTGCACTCGCAAGTAGGCTGCTGCACTCGAGGAGCAGTGGCGAGCTGGTACCTTATGCCTTCTTCCCCCAGAGCGTTCACCTCGCCGCCTTGAGGAAGTTAAACGTGAGCCAGAGGTGGCACAGCGCAAGGGTGACTATGGGGCTGCATCATGTCTGCGCTCAACGACGATGACGACGATCGCGACATAGGGCACTCCGCCGCAACCCCTAGCTGCACGCATTCGAAGACGACAGCGGCAATAGTTACGGGCACTCCACTTCCCAAGCCGCATGTATCCATGGCAATGATGATGAAGACCATACTCCCCCAAGGTATTTGTTGGTGCGACGCCGTGGGAACGCGAGACCGCATGCATGGCAGCTAAGCCGTGCGATGATAGACCAGACCAGAAAGGGGGGATTTGGGCCAGCGATAGGTATCCTTACAGCGTACACCTTGATGACGATGGCTCGTTCCGTTTCCCATCCACTTCTACCGCCTTCGAACTTCGACCCCGTAATTCCCCACCTGGCCACAAGTTTGACCCACACCCCGTCATACCTGCCCAAGATATTTCGGCTATTCGCTCTTCTGCCCTCAGGGAGCTCCATCAGAGCATCATCGAAGCTTCAGAGGGCTTTGTGCAGCGCATGCGTATTGGGAGTTATCTCGTCCACAAGGATCATGCTAGAACTATTGTCTCGGGACTCCCTTCCTTCGTACGTTGCTCCTCGCGTGCGCGAGCCGGCTCATCGAAAATTCAGTTCTCAGAGACTACCTCTGTGCAAGACGATGTCGACGACGACGTCTTCATCCTATCTGACGAAACATCGTCTGAAGTGAGGGCCGCGTCCCTTGACTGTCAGCCCTCCGAAACATCGCGCACGTTCGCTTGATGAGATGGATCTGGACTCGCCGCAAGCCACCCTCCATTCCGCCGGAACTCTCCCGCACCCTTGCCCGCACCGTCGCCAGTTCTTCTACTTCATCACTCCTCTCACTTTCTCCACCGGTCATACTGTCTCCCTCCACACGAGAAGAGAAGGCTATTACTGCGTTGACCCTGGCGCTCGCTAACGGTGCCGCAGGCATCAATGACTACAGCGCGGTGTGGGAGGCGCTTGGCGCCTCTGCGGCTCTTGCCGAGGGCGCTTCGGAAGTTGGTGAGATGGCGGTAGATCTGGGTCTGGACAAACTCGGACTTGGGTCCGACATCATTTTTTTCTGATCAGTTCTACATTCCAACCCAATCGAATTCAACATCACGATTTAAACAAATAAAGCAAGTTCCTGTGTGCATGCCACTCCTTTCAGCCTTTCAGCCTTCCAGGGACTCGAATTATTATTATTTACGCTTGAAGTATATCACCACCACCAATGGCCTTGTAGTAAATGAGATCCGTCGGTCATGCACAATTACAGAACCTAAAATAATACCAACATTCATACCATGGACAGAGGATCAGGTATAAGCCGCCCCCAGCACCTTCAGTGCCAGAGCACGCAATATCTGTCGACAGTAAATCAGAAGGGTCAATCACATCGGGTACCACACTCGACTGTTTGCGTACCTCTGCCTTCTGGGCCCCGCCTAATTCAGCGAACACGGCGGCCACACTCTTTCCCTTGGCATCTCTTACGGCTCCAAGTCGGTTTCCCGCATATGCACCCATAACAAGTCCGGGCACGTTGGCAGTGATGAACCCTAGACCAGCACCACATGCTGCACCTAGCCAGGCCCACAGAGGGAGATGCCGCTCGACCTCTGGCCGGAGGAGCTGGTGTGGATAATAAGCCTAACGTCGCGGGGGGTTTAGTGGTGAAACATACATCTTCGAATACATCGCCAAAGACGCGATCTGCGTTCGGTCTCTGCCCCGGTTGCTCGGCAGGAGCGGTCCCAGTTCCAGTTCCCGTCCCCGTCTGTTCGCCCGTTGTGCTGCTACTGCCGAACATGCTGGCAAAGGTGCTGAAAAAGTTGCTCGACGCATTTGGATCGTTGGTCCGCTCAGAGGATGATTTGCTGGCGGATAGTTTATCGTACTCGCGGCGTCGTTGAGGGTCGGAGAGTACATAGTACGCATCTGCGACAGCCTAAAGCAGGATGCGATGTGTGCAGTGGGCACGGAGAAACGGGTTCTCTCACCTGGAATTTCTCCGTAGCAGCTTTCTTCTCCTCCGTCGAGGCACGAACGAGTCGGTCGGGGTGCGTCCTAGAGCAAGGGACCGTGAGACCCCAGCCAGGACACGAAAGGTGACCGACTTCAAAGACTCCTTCCTGTACGCTTGTCTGATATCCTCTGTCGAAGCTTCCTTCGGGATGTTGAGGACATTATAGTAGTCAGGAAAGCTGGCCATGTTACAGTGTGACGTCACCCATTCTCTAGCATCCTAATTAAATCACATGAACACGTTACTGTACTGTTAGTTAGGGGGTCCTTCGGCTTTTGTATTCCGCTGTTACCTCTTTATATTCAAGATGGGAAAGAAGCGTCATCCCCAGCTGTCTCCCGGTCCACCGACCAAAACCCAGCGCAATGTCACACCAGATACCGAGGTTATGACCGTTGACCCCCAGTGAGAATCCCGATGTACCGAATTGAATGAAAGTGAATGAAAGTGACTGGGATTGAAATGGCCGCGTGGAAAATGAATTGTGTTGGTTCCGTTGGAATAATATTGCGTTGAGATTTGAATTATTCAATAATATTCAATGCGAATGAATAATCTTGATTTCGGCTGCATCCACAGATGCGTCGCTCGTTGCGCCGCCCTCGTTGTGAAACATCGCATGCGTGAATATGTGAATGCCACACTCGATCTCTGTGAGCTGCAACACGTCTGAAACGAGCATCGAGTCGTCGTTCTCTTCTGGCTTCTCGTCCCGTGTATCTTGGGCTCCGACTCCCATCTCGACCCTGGGCTGCTATCTGAGTCTACTGCATTCTCCTGGCTGTGTATCGTGTTTCTGGTGACCTCCTGGCATTGTCCCTCTCCACGTCTCGATCTGCTCTAGGTTGACCTGATGCCGATCTCGCGTGATCCACGAGCCTACAGATGTGGGTGTTCAGAGTACTGCAAGATACTTCGCCCAGTCTCGAAGTCGACATATTATGGTCATGCGAAGTATCGCAGGCTCGACGATGGTAAGTTGAGCATATTGTCCAGTTTCTCGCTCTCATGCTCACTGGATCTCGCGCATGTAAGAGCCTTATACGTCGTTTCCTAATGGCCATCCGGCGTCAGGACCATCAGCTCGCACTACGGAGACTGGGTCACGCTCGCGTTCCATGGCAACCGGGAAGCGCACTCGATTAGAGTCGGATCACAGTGCTCCGGAGGAGCAGCCTCCCGACGACCACGTACGCGGAGATGACCACGCAGAGAGCGATCACCCTATGCAAGACGACGACACTGCACTAGGTCCATCGGAACAGGGGCCACCCCAGCTGGGGACTCGAAACAGAGACAGCGACACCGAGTCCTCTCAACGTGAAAACAATGAAGACATAGGCATACCCTCACCTGCACGGCAGGGTTCTTGGGGCGATCACGATGCCAATCGTGCGCATAGCCCCCTCTCGGACGACGAAGGCAACCAACAGGGGGGTGGGAGTGCATACGACGGGCGTGATGCGCAGCCTGACGACCTCCCTGGAGGCCCGAACGACTGGGATCCTGACACCATCGTACCTCATCTCGATGCGCTCCGCACTTCTATGGAGTTTATCAATGGTCTCTCGCGCGCCTCCTTAGACGACGATCCCATTCCTGCCGACGTCCGTGAACGGTTGCGCTCTCCTCTCGCAGAGGACATTGGCGTCGACGAGGAGCTGAAATTCAGTGTGAAGCTCTTATTGGGGACCATAAACGGGTCTCGGGCAACTTACGAAAGTGTTTGCGCTACCGTCAAGGGCTACGTTCCCGGCGCAAACATCCAATCTTATGATCGCATGAAGCGGACAATCACCGAACTGACAGGGGTGGTCCCGATTATGACTGACATGTGCTATGCATCTTGTGTGGCGTTCTCTGGACCGTTCTCGGACCTTCGCACATGCCCCGAGTGTTCTTCGGCGCGATACCAGTCTGTCACCCGAGGGACACGCGTCGTGACTGTACCTCGTAAGCAAGCACTTACGATACCTGTGGGACCCCAGATACAGGCTCAATATCGATCGCGCGAAAGCGCATGGAGGATGGGGCACCGACGTCGAGTGATGGAGCCCTTGCTGGCTAGGTTGCGTGCTGGTGGTTCTATCGACGTCTACGACGATGTGTACTGTAGCTCGCTCTTGCTCGATGCAGCAATACGCGGCGATCTCTCGGCCGACGACACCGTATTGATGCTCTCGATTGATGGTGCGCAGTTATATCAGAGCAAGCAATCGGATTGTTGGATCTACATCTGGGTTCTACTGGATCTGGCACCCGACTTACGATACAAGAAGAAATATGTCCTTCCTGGTGGCTTTATTCCTGGTCCAAACAAACCTAAGAACCTGGACTCGTTCGTCTACACCGGCTTGCACCATCTTTCGGCGCTCCAGAGGGATGGACTACGCGTGTGGGACGGTTCCACAGGGCGTATCTTCACGTCGCATCCGTTCTTCTTCTTGGGTACCGCGGACGGACCTGGACTAGCAGCGTTGCACGGACTGGTAGGACACCACGGCGCGTATGGGTGTCGCGAATACTGCGGTTTGAGAGGGCGTCACAAACCTGGGGGTCCCCATTACTACCCCGCACTCCTCAAGCCGTTGGACTATAAGCTTCCTGGATGCGATCATGGCGACATCGACGCTTTCCGGCTTCCTCAGGCCTCGTCTGCCATGTATCTTAAGAACTTGCGCAGACTTCTCCAAAGCCACACTGACACGCAGTTTAAAGATAATCGGAAGGAGACTGGCCTGTGCAAACCAAGCATCTTCCTGGGCCTGGATGCGAAACACTCGACTGGTCTCCCTGGGTGCCTGGCTATCGACCACATGCACATCATTGCAATAAATCTTCCCGACTTGCTCATAAGCCTCTGGCGCGGGACCATAGACTGTGACAAGAAGGACAAGAAGGATCTCTGGGACTGGGTCGTACTCGTCGGCGACACTTGGAAAACGCACGGCCAGGACGTAGCGCGCTGCCGTCCGTACTTGCCTGGCTCATTCGATTGCCCTCCTCGGAACCCTGCCGAGAAGATCTCCAGTGGCTACAAAGCCTGGGAGTCTTTGGTCTACGTCTTTGGGTACTGCCCGGCATTACTCTACGGCATACTTCCGCGACGCTACTGGCTGAACTTCTGTAAGCTAGCGTCAGCTGTTCGGCTCCTCCAACAGCGTGCGATCTCGGTCTCCCAGCTTCAAGCGGCTCATCGGCTTGTGCTCGAGTTTACCGAGGAATATGAAGCCCTTTATTATCGCCAAATGACATCGCGACTTCACTTCTGCCGACAGAGCATCCATGGACTCTCTCATCTCGCTCCGGATGCCATCCGTCTGGGACCTGGTGCCTATTCGTCTCAGTGGACCATGGAGCGTACTATTGGCAACCTGGGTGAGGAAGTCAAGCAGCCTTCAAACCCATATGCAAACATCGCAAACTGCGGACTGCGTCGTTCACAATTATCCGCGATCCACGCGATCCTGCCCGACCTAGAGCCAGACGCGCCCAGCCTACCACGAGGTGCCATCGACCTCGGTGGTGGCTATGTTCTTCTTAGGGCTCGGGACGAGACTGGCGTCACTCTCGTAGGAGAACAGGCGGATACAATCCGCGCGTTCTTGTGTTCGGACTCAGACGAGGGCCAGGTACCCTTAGACTGGCAGCCAAAGTACATCCGATGGGCTCGTCTTCGGCTTCCTAACCTGCAAATCGCTCGCTGTGCGTGGAAGGAGGTTGCACGGACACAATCCGCCGAGAGTGTCCGTCGTTCCCGCAACGTAAAGGCGAGTGGCATTACCATGAAGATGACATTCGCGTCTTATTTTCCTAGTTTACTACGATGGAATCCTTCCTTATCGGCGAGGTACAATTCTACTTCCGAAGTGACCACTCCGGGGTAGAGCGCGCGTATGCACTGGTCTCAGTTTGGTCTGAGCCAGACAAGGAGTTACTTGAAGAATCTTCGAATGCGGTATATTCATGTGCATACCAGGGTCAAGCGGTCCTGCGAGTTGTAGATGTGAAGTATATTGAGTCCGTCGTGGCTATGGTGCCCATGACGCCACGTGAGGGAGACCGAAGCACTCGATATTTTCTCCTCGAGAAGCCCGGACTAGATACAGCAGAAGTAGAAGATGTTCTCGATGAATGAAAATGTATTGTCACTGTGCTCACACGCGCCACGGGTCAGAGCGACATGCCCAACAGCGGTACTAGATCGATCGGGGCGTGTCGGTGGATCTTTCTTATTACACGCGCAACGGAGATGGAACGGACGACATTGTATTCATGCATCAAGACGGTACGTAGGTACATGCGATGTCGAATCAGAGGGAACGGGGGGAGCGAGGGGTATGGATTATGAGATAGAAACTCGACGGCAGACGAACACGTGGGAAGTGGAACTGGTGCAGGCAGTAAGATACGTCTGCGTCGACGAGAGAGACCGGGTAGGGACGTACGCATGGCACGAGGGAACGACCGAGGCACTATGCCACGCAGCGTTAGCCTCCACTCCATAGCTAACAACGGACGCGAGGCGCGGAGGGGCCGTAGATGGGGCCATGGAGTCTTGGATGTAGCCAGGGGTGGCCGTGCGCGCGTTTGCTCGTGTTGATACAGAAGTCCCAGTGGACTGTGTCGGTGAGGTAGACAAGGACGAGTACGAGACAGAGACAGAAAACAACAGTATAGAAAGGCAGGGACAAGATGGCGAGACAAGAAGTCGACGGGAGTGATACTGCGGGTGGCTGAGGTAGGCGGTAGCGATCACACAGGCAAGTGCACCAGTTCGAGGGACAGTATAACAGCGATCAATTAATGTGGTCGTTTTACAGCACAATGTAATTACTCGATTTTCCTTTTTTTATTCGTAGAGTCGCTACTCTCCGCACGGATTTCGGGGTCGACGTCGGCAAGCGTGGTATCGGGGTCGGGATCAGTACATTGATCGTCAGTCTGTACGCATTTATCGAAGAGACGCCGCTGCATGAAAAGTCAGTCACACCAGTGGGAACGTTGGCGAGTACTTACGTCCTCAGGGAAATGCAACCAAGAATGTTTCTTGACATGATACCTGCGGATACCGTCGGGCGTGGTCGCATAAGGTGGGGGGGAGGGTGGCGGGCCATACAGGTAGTCGACCTCAGAGAATTCGAATTCCCTGGCGCCGAGCTCGATTCTTGATACGACAGCAGATAAGACAAGACCCATAGCAATGTGAGTCTCGAGGCGAATTACCGTTCACGCATTAATATATTTCGCTCTGCGATGATTCGGAACATCGCTTGGTTCTTGCATCGCAGCAGGTCTTGCAAGGTGGCCTCATGGATAAGCGCCTTGTTCATGTCGCGGGCTCTCTTGGCTTCGATGACCTTGATAGCCTTTGGAGTCGGGCCGTCGCCAGAGGGAGCGTCACCAGAAGACATGCTAGAGAGTGCGTCGCCAGTAGACATCTAGAACTAGAGAATATAGAGGGCGCATTCACGTCTATGTTGTGATGTGAGCAAGTGGCTGAATGTGGCTTAACTGTATAGTTTTCGGGAGCAGCCGAAATAGACGAGAAAGGACACAAGTCGTAATCCCCGCCGACCGCATAGCATACACCTTCTCCCTGGTTCTCGTTCTCGCACGGCTTTTACGTTTTCCTCTCTGAGTTTCCTCCCGGCTTTTACGTTTCTGGTCGCTACATTTCCGCTCTAAGACGAACCGCCCTGCAAATCAGTTCAGACTCACACCTTGCACACGATGTCATTTACACCTGGTCCCATGACTGGTCCCATGACTGATCTGCTCCACTCTCAGCTAGGCGACGCGCGCTTCTCAGAAGCCAATTCTTCTAGTTACCATACTAGGGAGGCCCCTCGTTCTGTGGATCCATATATGCTTGGTCGCGACCCGCATACTCAGTCGTACCACCACCCGCATCCGTCTTCACTCTGGTCGCCTTTCCCTGGCTCAAAGGACACTAATACCCCCCACACAGAGGCCTCGCACGGTCAAGAATCGGTCAACGCCTCTGGTTCGATCCACATGAGATCTCAGGTGAGCGCGAGTCATCTTATTTCCGTTCTATGCATCTAACCGCGATTGTCTCAGGAAAAAAAACCGCCTCCTCTCCCAAGCAACACACGAGGACCTCCTCGGTGCACAAAACCCCGTCTACATGCACCTGTACACAGAGAACATCAAACTAACCGCAAGCCATGAAACTCTCGAGTACGTCCGTCGTTATTCGTCAAGCAGCTGACCATACGTACAATATGCAATAACAGGAAAGCGTTTCAGGCGCTCGCGTCTAGTGGCCCAAACCCATCTGCCGCGACTATCGACGAGATCGACGAACCCCCCGCCGACCAGGATCCCGCGGCCTACCCCGGTATCAAGTACTGGTTCAAACACATGCGACACGCGGAATTTAATAGACGAAAAGAGTTCTCAAATGGTCGTGCACGCAGAGGGCCAGCGCCCGCTGGCGAAAACCGTGAATTTTGGTTCCTCGAGGACAAAGACGGGAGGATGTTGGATGGTCATGAGGTGGGCAAAATAAGAGCCGAGTCCAGAACCATCTGGGATTCTATGTGCAAGAAATACGGACGGCTTGGGCTGCCATGGGGGAGGGTGGGGGCGGCGCGCCATCGGGAGTTCTGGCGGAGGATCGAAGCTAAGTTCCCCATTCTTGTCCTCTGCGACTCCCACTACAAGGCCAACTCTATCGCAACAAAAGACTACACTCACTGGTACCAAGCAAAATACTTCGGCACCGCGAAGGCCCAGGCTAGCGGTCAGAAACGCTCGCGTACTGCGAGCCCAGTGTTGTCCCGGAAATCACGCCGGCGCGGTCTTCGCTCGGGTCCCGGGTCACACCAACAGAACTCCGACGAAGAAGTGGAGGAGGACTTCGACTTCGATAAGGAAGAGAACGCCGACAACGACGAAGACGAGGCCGACGAAGACGAGTCCGACGATTCCACTCCCTCCGTCCCGACCCGACCCCCCCCTCCAGTGCGACCCAAGGCGCGGCCTGTCACTCGGCGCACGCGTGGCATGTCTTCCACGTCACCGCGCACTTCTCGTTCGACTCTCGACACCCCGCCCGCGCCCTCGTCCACCGCCCCTTCCACTCAACCTGCACCTCTCAATGTTCCCACAGAAGGCGGCAACATGCCGGTCCCGCGCGAGGATGAGAACCCCACGGCATCTTGTCCCCCCGATGGTCTGTCGGGACCGCCCGAAACTCAGCACGGTGCTGCGATGACCAGTGGCCGTAGCACAGAGGCGTCCATTGTACGTCCACTCTCTTCCCCCCGCTTTCTACGTGACTGACGACATCCTATCACCAAGACCATCCCGAACCCGCTGTACGTCCCTGCGACCCCACACGCGTGAGTGTCGCTAACTTGATTCCCAGCGCCGACATCGTCCAGAGTACTCCTACTCCAACCACCTCTTCGGTACCGCCACCGGAAGGCGCCAGCATTCAAGCTCATGAAGGTAAGCCGTTTACCCCATCACAACAGCCATCGATCTCAACCCACCAGGACCTGGCCAACAACACAACTCTGCCGACACAAACGACGACGCGCCGGTCGCCCTGTTGGACGCAACAGCAAGCACTCCCGTCCAAGTCACCGAAGGCACACTGTCCGAGTCGGCAGCCACCGACGACGTCCCCGTAGGACCCGGCCCCCAACGCTATCCAAATTCCACCACCACAGCCAACGACGCGGCGACGACACCCACAGATGTGGTGACAAATGCCCCGACGCCTGACGCAGCGTCGACCAGTGGTCCCTCGGAGGTGACCACTTCAAAGCCGGTTAGCAAGAGTGGCCCGAAGACCAAGGGAAAGAAAGCGGGCCTCATGCGTCCTGGGAAGAGCACAACGGCAAGGTGTGTATCGGTCGTCACTTCAACCGCTCGTCCTGACACAATCCCTTACAGGAACCTCTTTGCAATGGACTTCCTCAAAGACCATCCAATGACGTGCGAGGAATTTGCGAAGGTATGGAACGACTTGGACGAAGATACCCGCACGGTGAGTCGTCTGGTTATCGCCTGACACGATCTAACACTCGATTGCATTTACAGACGTACACCCGACGCGAACACGAGGAGAAGAAGAAATCCGCTGGCTCGACGCCAGCTTGAAGAGTTCGTCAGTACCTCAGTCGAGTCGACTTGTTGCTGGTTTGGAATTTGGCGGCTCCTTGGTAGTGTACAATGAATTATCTTGTCGTATGTTGCAGCGAAATGGACGCGATTCAATTAAATGCAATGTAATTCAATTGTCTGCATCTCTATCTATGATTCAATAAGATTCAACGGTATTCAACAGACGTCATTAAAATTCAACGGGCAAAACCAATCACTGTGCAATCGCATCCAACAAATATCATTGATATTCAACATACAATTGAATCCGAATGGATATAGTCCAAAATTATGAATTCGATTGAATAAATTCAATCAAATTCAATCGCATCCATTTTCATTAATCGGGATTCTCACTGGGGTTGACCCCCCATTCTCTACTGGCAGGGACTTCCCAAACAACGCTCTTTCAACTATAGCCAAAAATTTACAAAAGAAATTAGCAAAGAGAGATTGGAAAGACGATGGCACAGATACTTCTTTTGACAGTATCCTATCGGACATCCATGCCACCATCGTGGGAGTTAGGGAGAATTTTAACGGATGCCCAGAGAGTTTCCTCGACAAACTTGAACAGATCACAGAGAATATAAACGCGGTCAAGAAAAGTGACCCAAGGTTTGTCGACTTGTTGAGACAGGCGGTCAATGGGAACAATGGGAAGCTTTGGGGCCCTGTCCTGAAGCATGGTACGATCTAAGGTGGTCCTGCTCATCCACGGCTCATCTCTCAATTCCTAGATGTATTTTACACCGTGATACCTGATTCCGGACTCGTGTCAGAGTTCACCTTCCCTCCTAAAATGCAGGAACAAGGTAATCTTTACCTGTTCTCACTTGGCGGTGTACTCAGACATCCCATATTTTCCAGCGGTTGCGAGGTCCTGGCTGTCACCGTTTGCCGGCGAACAGGTGCTGGAAGCACTCGCAGAGCACATTGTTGAGGGGAGAAGAAAAAAGGGGACATACGTTCCATTCTGCTCAATTGTTCAGTCATCTGGGATGGGGAAGTCACGCCTCGTCGACGAATTTTCCAAAACAAACTTCCTGATTCCCATCAACCTTCGCCGGTCAGGGGCCAGAGGTACGTACAGTCCGCCATTTTTTAAAAACAATTTATTACATTTATAGCCCTTCAAACATTCATTTCTAGGGTTTCCTCCTCCCGACGATGCCGTCCGTGACCTCCTCACCCAACGTGATCCCGTTGGCAGGAACAAGACCTTCGTTCGCTCGCTCCAGTTTCTTGTTGCATTGTTCTTGAAGGCCGCAAGTGTCATTACCAACGACTTGAAAGGGGCTAGTAGCCGATCTGAGCGCATAACACAATTTAGGGAATTCATGACAGACGGACAAACCATGGCCAGCGTGGGGACAAAGAGACTAAACTTTTACAAGGAAATCGTTGACGACGTTGAGATTGTAAGTTGTATCTATCGATTAACTTTATATTCTTACATTTTACAGAGAATGAATGCGAACATGGCAAGTACGGTGACCACTGGAGATATGGTGCGTGCACTGCGGATGCTCCTATCTTGCCTCGATGGCGACATCGATGGCACACAGATCAACCCTAGAGATGAAAATACTGACAAATTTCCCGGTGTCTTCATTGCATTTGATGAGGCACACTCATTGACACAGCCCATTGAACCGAACGAGAAACTCACATTTCTCATTGAACTTCGCCGAGCACTTCGAGCGCTTCTTGACACATCCTCATTTTCGTTTTTTCTCTCCACCTCCGACAAAACTTCAATTTCGCAAATCTCAATGCCAATCTCAATGCCAGAAATTGATCCCTCCTCGAGGATGCACGAAACGTTGTTCCGATTGCCTCTTCCTTTCAGCGATCTCGGCTTTGACCACTTGATGCGGGACCGCAAGATTTGTGATGCATTCAAAACCATTGACGATGTCACATCCACCGATTGCGTCGTGCACATGGGGCGCCCCTTGTAAGTTATATGCCTATGCCCAGATCCGTTCGGCACACGCTTACTTGTTTTACAGGTGGGGTACAATCTACGACAGCAGTGACGATCTAAACCGTGAAACACTTCTCGATTTTGCTGTCATGAAGTTACTCCATGGGCCAGATGATCGACCTGACAGTCTATCCAGTGTAGTACCCATGTCAACTGATCAGCAGTGTGCTGTGTTGTCGCAGCGCTTGGCTCTCGATATCGACAGCTCGGCGTACATTACCACCGATTTAACACGAAATTATGTCACGGCGGACAAAGCACAACTCCAAATAGCAAATTACATGCGTGTCCGCATAGGTACTCCCGAGAACCTTGTCTCTGTGCGCGGTGTTGCCGCGTCCGAACCAATACTGTCTGAGGCTGCATCTTGCATCATGAGGGGCAACTATGACTTTAACCTACCTGATGCCCGTTTGAACGTGCTAGATTCGTATGCCATCAGCCATGGAGATCGGGGAGAGCTGCTGGTCGCCGCATTCTTCACGCGGGCTCGGGACTTATATGTCCAGCGGATACCACCGGAGAAACTCTTCCCTACAGTACTAACGCAAATCTGCCCTATCTTCTCGGTGAAGGATCTGTTCTCCCAGCTATTTCAGGAGTCACATTTCACCATGATGTTGGATTCGTTACCGTCTATTCGTCGCGCAGATTTTTCGTCACAAAAGTTCGGGGATGTTTTCGGAAGAACCAAGATGCATTTCAATCACATGATCAAACCACTTGAACAGGAAGTCCTTACGCGTTCGTGTCTACTCGCGATGATGGCCCGTGGCGCAGCTGCATTTGGTGCCAATGGTCAATTCGGCTTTGACATGGTGTACCCGTTTCTGTATGGGGCCAGTGATCTTGACGTCAAGAAGGTCGGATTTATCATTATTCAAGTCAAGAATCATGCGAATCCCATGACTCCCAACCCCAAGTCCTTCAGGAAGATGGACCCCTTTCTTTGTGATTTGCTCAGCAAAGAAGACACGGATTTTACGGTTCCGATCATTCGGATTGTGTTCGCCCTCGGCGGAGGGAAGTCATCTTTCACGCGACAGACTTATAGGTCACTGGACGATGGTGCAGTGACTTTCGACGGGCACGGACAGCCCCAGTTCACATCGTACGATTTCTGGTGCTCAGGAATTGGCCCAAACCTATTACGACCGGTTGATGAAGACCATGCGCTAAACAAATGGGAAACATTGTTAGGTAAAACTGACAAATGGGACCACGCGTTTTCGACATCAAAGGCTCTAGATGTACGACGCTCACAGTATCCTGCAGGTGGAAGTAACGACGATCACTATTGTAGTTGGTTGGACCCAAGTGCAATAAGCCATGGTCCCGAATGAGGTCGGGTGGGCTAGTGGACTGGAGCTGACCCAATTTGAGCATTCGGGTGTGTGGACTTTTGTATGACCTAGCACGTGTAAAAAAAACCTTCTACTACCTCGACTCAACACTCGACAGTCCTCACTGTGATCCCGTAAAACGATCCTAATAAATCATGCGATCATTATAATGCATTTACTTCGCTTCAAGATACTTGACAGTTCTTGAGTTCTACTAACGTGCTGGTGTGGGCGGTGAGATAGGAATTCTGTACCAGAGAGCCTCCGATGGGGTGAGGTCCAAAAAGTTGGACAGGTCTTGCCTTCTTTCACTTGTCATTCCATTCGTCGCATTTGTTACTTGTTCACCTCCGTGCAGTCCGTTCGGGCTGCCAATGCATCTGGCTTCCAAGGGCACGATAGCGCCTCTCCAGCGGCCTTTGACGTTTGAACGGCGTGCCACAGCGGGCGAGCGGACGGCATACATGTGGCAGAGAACGGATGTCCATGTGCTCAAATACACCTACCCAGATGGGCAGAGCAGTTCCCGGAAAGCATGAGCAAGCGCGTTGTTGGTGTCAAGCGCAATACAACTTCTTCCAGGGTCCATCGATTCAGAGAGTGGCAAGGCGCGTTATTCCGATGCCCCCGATATCGTAACAATGTGTCCTAGGTTGTATGTACATGTCCCTACTGAAAAGGCATGCATTTGGGTATGTTAAGTAGAATTCATTCTCTATGATCATGAGATGTCCAACTAGATATGTTAGTTAATTGATTGTTCGCGGTGAGAGTAATGATACCATCCACGATCGATTTCCCAGGTCGTAGTCTGAGTGAGAAGAAGTCGCATCCGATGAGGCCGTGTCGTGCCCACCCGTCGAGCATAAACGTGCCCCAAAACAAAGTCCACCCCATCGTCCACACCCAGCCCCAGAAACCCCGCACCTGCGTTCCGGTCGCGCGCTGCCAGATGCACTCTAGCACCACGCCGACACCCATGAGAACGAAGAACGCGCCAGCGCTGCTGAACTCCAATCCCCTCCCGACCCCCCACATGCCAGCGTAGTGCAGCACGGCAGAGACGCCAAACGCACCGAGCAGTGCTCCCGGCCGTCCGAAAAGCGCACCGCCAGGGCGTGCCCCAAACTTGATGAAGGTGTGCCGGAGGAACTGGTGCCAGCGGAAGCTCCAGAAGTCGGCGATCGAGGTGGCCGTCCAGGGTCGTGCGGAGACCGCGGGCCAGTCCGCGGCGGGCTGGCGCAGGAGCCCGCGCCCGACGAGCGACGCGATATGGTACATCATGTCGATGTTCGTGTACGCGATGAGGCCGCCGCAGAGCGTCAAGAACCCTGCAAGCGCGGCGCGTGGGAGGGGGTCGAGGTGTGGATCGAAGAATGTGTCGCCTGCAGGGGTGTCGACCAAGGGACGGATGCGCCGCACGATGTAGATGGCCATGTCGTACACGGTCAGCTTGAGAAGTAACTTGAAGACCACCGCGCCGAGTGATGGCGACGGAGGGAGCGTGCGCAAGAACGACTTGGATCCCCACGACCACCTGATTCCCCGCTGGTTACACAGGAGATCACAGGCGTCTAGGAGGACATTCGGGATTGTCAGAGGCCGTTCAACGGGATCGTGTTGGCCCTCTGCGAATGGTTCGTATCTCCTCAAGGGCTTTCTCGTGAGTGCCCATTCGGTCGATCGCAATGCCATGACGATTACACCAACCTATAGTGGCGAGGGAACAAGTATTGTCAACGGACACGCACCGGGTGTATATATACAGCGACCGCACCACATATATAAGGTTCCAGTGAATGAGCCGATCACCATTCTCGACCCCTAGAGACAGTGCCAAACCTGCCGAAAGGTTCAACCCGACTGCACACCTCCAAGCTTGCCACAACACAAAAGGGAGCAAGGAGAGCCTGAGGACGAACGTATGTGGGAGTATAACGAGGACTGCCATTGCATAATAGGACAAAGAGAAGGGAAGGAAGGCAGCATTCGTAAATGGCTGGCGAAGGGCAGGATCTGGGGGGTTGAATAGGTCAAGATATACAGGTAGAGCAAGCATGTCGACCTGAGGGGGATAAGGCGGAGTCACTGTGAGCTAACAACTTTTGACGGAGGTTCGCTGTCAAGAACATCTGAACGACGTGTTATATCATAGCCTAAGCGTTAAGCGCCTAATGAAATTTGAATGAGAGCCGACATGAGGGATACAGTATGATAGTCTAGACTCTAGATTGCAGTGGCGAATGCCTTTTGGATGGTGCCATGAAAATCGGGATAACGAGGTAGCTAATCTAATTGCTAACATAAATACAGTCGGACCCCTCATAACCCATACCCCCTCCGTGGATGGTGGTTATGAGGGGTTATGCATGTTATGGGTTAGGAGAAATGACGTAAATTACGGTCTCGGAAAAAAATAAAATAAGGTCTCAGAGGATGTCGCGCAGGCCGCCGTGGGGCGCGAATCGTTGTATATAAGTCCGCAGAGATTGCAGTCACGTTAGTGTCAAAGGGCTAAGACCGCGTGCGTGTGCGACGAGGTCGGGAGAGGCTTCACGGAGCCCGAAGGCCAGGTGGTCACAAGTGATCGGGAGGGGTTGCGCATGCTTCGGCGCGGCGCGAAACTTCGCATAGGTGGCTGTCGGGGTCAGGAACGCCTCGCGTTCGAGTTGCTAAGGCCGTGCGCGAGTGCGGCGTGCCGGGGAATGCAAGGGATGATCCTCACTGAGCTCACAAGTCCGACATCTGAGGGAGAAGTCTACTATTAGAAGTCTGAGGTGTAAAGTTGTAATTACATGGACTGTATACTGAGGAATGTAAACTACTAGTAAGGAAAAGGGTGCATTGGAGAATGGTAAAATGAGGAGGGAAGAGTAGAGGCCAAGTGCGCAGCGCGGGAACGTGGTGTTGAGAAAGCGTAATACTGACTGCGGCCAAGTGCGGGCAACCAGGGCTCAAGCGCTCAGCGTTCCATCGAAAGGTTCCGATTCGTTGGCCAGAATGGTAACACTACCTGAGAGATAGTACAGATATTCTATTATAGCACTTGAAAAATCTCATGATCCATTCTGAGTCAGAGACGTGACTGCGTCAGGTCATGGCATTTTTCATCAGCATGTCCCGATGTAGCCAAGACCCACCTTTCATTGTCTAATTCCCGCATGTGCTCGAAAGTTATGCCTGGCTGGTTGATCGACACTAAAACTGCAGAGTAGACACAAAAGTAGGATGGGAGGTCACTCAGTATCTGAGCTCGCAACCAGTATGCTGTGCCTTCATCATCTGAAAAAACGTGGCACCAGCGGCGCTTTTTTCTTCTTCCATTTGTAATAGTTGGGTAGTTGGGAGGTTTGCCTCAATCTCGGCGAAGCGCCCTTACCTGGCACTGTTCTAAGGAGAGATGGCCACCTGGACTGTAATGATGAATCTGTCGGTAATGACGATGGCATCGATGGGGGCATGCTACTGGTCTAGGCAGCAAACAGAAGGGGGGTTAATCCACTTTCGTCCCCCTCAAATCAGAGAGTGAATTTCTCCCACATCCTCGACAGGCTCTGTGGTGACAACAAGACGGAACAGCGCAAAGGCAAATACTCGAAATACTTTTCTAACTTCATCCTTGTTGCAGTTTCAAGTTTGTGTTGCGACTGCCGCCATTCTCGCATTGTCCTAGAAATTATCTCGGTGCATGATGCTATCATTTTTAACTGTCTGCAGGTGGAATTGCGACTACGTCGTAACGTCGTTCTGTGTTTTCGATTTCGACCCGACCCATATGGTTTTTCGTTTGTACATTTCCGTGTTTTGCGCTGTGCAGCTAGCCTCATGTCTCATACAAACAGCAGTCCGTGTGAAGAGGGAGGTCTGAAAGAGACGTGCGAATGGTCGACGCTGTAAATCAGCTTCGCAATGACGGTGAGTTGGCTCCATGTCGCTGACAATGGGAGAAAGAGAAGGCGAATTTGAATAATTTACTTGACTGCAGCGAAACGACAAATGAACACGCGGGTGACTATCTTGGTCTTTGGCTGCCAGTGTCGAGTCAACGCTAAACATTTTCGTAGCGTCGCCGTCACCCGCAAACGCGACAGCACCAGGATTAGGATACCCCTGCTCTCTCCCTAGGCCCTGAAACGGCGCTTTTCGCATCGTCTAGCGTTCCCGCGCTCCGTGCGTGCTCGGCCTCCCACATCCCGAAAACTCTTCCCTCCGCATTTTACCATTCCCCTGTTTATATAATGTCTCTTTCCTTAGCTCACCTTTAGATGTAATTACAACTTTACACCTAACACATCTAATTGGATTTCTCCCTTCAAATTTCGGACTTCAGAGCTCAGAGCAGCTCTCCCTCGCATTCCCCTGTGTGCCGCACTCGCCCACGGCTTAGCGACTCAAGCGCGACGTGTTCCCGACACAGGCGGCACCTATACAAAGTTTCGCGCCGCGCCGAAGCGTGCGCGACCGTTTCTGTCCACTTGTGACCGACCGACCCCGTTTCCGTTTCCAACCTCACCGCGTTCGCCCGCGGCTTTAGCCCTTCCACACCGACGTCTCTGCGATCACTGCGAACCCATATATGACAGCTCGCGCGGCGCGGAGGTCTGCGCGATACCTCGCGCCGCTTCACACCCCAAAATTCCTGTGCACTCTCGGACTGCTTCCTAGCGCTTAGGGATAGTTCAGGGTATCAACACATATGAAGAGGTGAATTTGTCCTTGTTCTCTCCGCATTTTCACTGTGCTTACGGGAGAAATATAACTGCACAGCCAGTTTCTGTGCTACCAGAATTTATGCTGAGACCATTCTTTGTGTGCACAACAACATCGCCAAAAGAAAACCAAGTGCCGACATCCCAGGATGGCACCAGCAGCAGGAAAGCCGTCCCATACTTCTGACCAACCGAGTGAGCGCCCTTCTGTTCATGCAGCTGTATTATTCTGCACTTCCACCTTTGCCCTCTCAAATTGTGGGGTCGCAACTGGTCATGCAGGCCTCTGCACTGCGTAGAACTTCATTCAAGTGTCCACTACATCCGGAGACATACCACTCTCAAGTAACTACAGTCGCTCACAGGTGCAGCACGCTCACTGGTGCGATTGTGAGCCTGTTTTGGCTCCACAGTGACCAGTGACGCGACGTATCGTGCACGCCTCCGCGCTTCACGAGACATCGCAGTACTGATTGACTCAGTAGAGAATGCGTCGTGCTTGAGTTGATAACGGTGCACGTGAGTGCAGCGCGCCGGGGATTACAGCTAATGGGCTACACTGAGCCTTCTGGGATCTCGGGTCGAGGAGGCTCTGCAGGTTGAATGCCTAGTATCAATTTGTGTTCGCAGATGTCTCGGTGTGAATATCATATTTGATAGTGGCAACGCAAAACTTGACGCTGCACAAAGACTGCCAGAAGAACTGCCAATGCACAAAGGCCAGCCCGGAGGGCCGGTCTGAGTCGCTAGCGCTGGAAATAATCAATCAACTGTCCGTGTTACTGTCCGTGTTATAATAAAGTGACATCACTAATTCTAATTGTCCGTCCATAATAAATCATGTGATCACGTAGTCATTTCAAATCAGCCACAAGAATACCCCGCCAATAGCACTCATCAAAAATGACCCCTTAACAATCAACGACGTAGCCCCGTTGGGAGTCGAGGATGAAGTCGGGGAGGGTGAGGTCTTCGATGAAGTTGAGAAGGTCAATGAAGTCAAGGAAGATGAAGTTGTTGATGAAGGTGAAGAGGGTGGAGTTGCCGTTGATGTTCCTACCGTGGGCAAGACCGTAGGTATCCCAACAGATGAAGACAACGCTGCTCCTACAGCCCTTGCAGCGGCCTGGAATGCCGCGAAAGAGTTGCTTGTGCCATTGACCCCAGGGTTGACAGCAAACACCATTCCTTTGCCACAATGGCTCGCTGGAGTGTTCTCGCCCTGTCGACAATAGACCCAAATAGGATTTGTCTGGAGTTAGCCAAAATAAAGTCAGTTCTGTGCATTGTTAGGGAAAGAGGTGACTAAATACATACATCATTTACAGTGACGTTGAAGATTGGGAAATTAGAGGCCGTCCCGACTGCCACAGGATTACTACCAGAGACATGTCAAACGAAACGAACGGGGTGTACGGTGTGTCACTACGCACAAACCAGAGTCAAAGCCGCCTGAGAATGGGGCGCAGGGGCTGGCAAACGTAGACTGGGTCACGGTATGATTTTTGGGATTGAATGTGAATTGGACCGTATCCCCAACTGATGCATTCTGAATGGAACACTATTAGTATGACGGTTTGGCAGGCCATCCAGCACTTTACTAACGATGTTATTAGGCGTGTAGATCGTGCTTCCAGTGGCGTCACCGACGGTGACCTGCCAGACATTCTGGGCAGCCACCGAAGAGAAGAGGGCAATACCGCTGAGAAATGCCAAGGAATGGAACATCATGTAAGATCGTGAAGAGAGAAGAAAGCTGACAATAACGTCTGTGTTCTCCCTTAATTTATAAGATGCCTGAGTATTCAGTGAGTCTACTCATCTATAGACGCAAGCTTGTCCACGCTTCCGAAATGACCGAGATCAGACTTGGAGATGGAGCACAGCTATGGTGCATATATGATGGGCTATGACGGCAGTACGACTATACGCACTGCAGTGCATGCCCGATCGAGTTCGATTTGAAAACCTCGGGCTTCTCGGGCTTCTTGGATTTACAAAATGATTTTACTCAGCTGCACCGATGAGGGAATTGAACCTTGCCAGAGTCGCTTGGCCTCAATAGGTGGGTGACCCAGTAAGTTGTGGCGTCTAAACCAGTCAGTCCTGTCTATTCTAGACAAGATAGACAGAATTGCTTGCAGAATTGTTTTCTTGATACTTGATACGACAGCATCCGGGTATGATGTTTGTTTGACATCTGACGTGATGTGTTATAACGTCTGACACTTCTAGGCCCCTGAAAAGTTATACCAAAAGGAAGTGGACCTATTACCGGTTGTTTCGCAGCATCAAAGGGATAGTGGTTGACCCCCTGGGTCAGAAAATAACCATAGTAGTTCGGCCATCCTGTTACCGGGCTTCCCGGTCCAGCCAGTTCTGGCCTGAACGTGCCAGGGTTTATACACGTACGCTATTTGATGCACGAAATCAACCCGCGTCCCCCCCCCGCGTCTTTTTGAAAATGTGCCTATATTCAACCACATCGCTCTATGTGCCTGCGGAGGACTACATACATGCCAACTGTGCAACTGATGAGATCAAGCGACTCGGAAAAAATGTCAAGTATAGGACTGCCTGACCACAAATAGATCTTTTACTGCCACCCAACCGTACACAAGTGCCTCTGCATTTTAGTGTCGGTGTTTACTCGACTCGAGAGATGGCATCAAGCTTTTTACCGTAACTTGTGCCGGGCGTCAATCCACAGTATATTCCTAGGTAGGTAATCCACGACAATACAGTAATCGGGCAATTTAGCTGATTGGATCAAAACGAAACACTGCAACACACGCGCGGGATTCGATTCGATCGATTCAGTGGCACAGCATACAAGAGAGAGCGGTGATTTTGGGAGCGGTGCACTGAATGAAGTAGTCGGGTATGACGGTGATCCCAACAATTTCACGGTACATCCGAGTCGTACATATATTAGATGCTGTACTGTACAGCACATACGGTCGATCAATTATACAAGCTGTCAAACTCTAGCGCCGGGCCACAGTTAGATGTTGACGTTGGCCCACACAGTACATCGCGTGCTACCATCTCAAGTCTGGGTGCAATACTAAGCGTCCACACCCGAATTTCTGCGTCGCGTTGTTACCCCTCGGATGGAGATTATCTCCGGACACGGGATGGACATCCTTCAAATTCGTCATAGCCGAGGTACAAAAGTATGGTTGCAGAAAAAACGAACTGCGAACTCCGATGTGGGCATACTAGGGCCCTTGGGTAACGACAGGAACCGGTCTGGGCACAGGTGTATCAAGGACGTCCTCAATCTGCCGATCAGCCGGGGGACTGATGTTTAGTTTGGGTCGAGGAGGTAAGCCGACGACACGTTTGGTCGAAGTTGGCGATGGTCGTACCCCTCTGGTGTATATCGCTGGTGGAGGAGATACTCTGAGAGTAGAAGCCGGGAAGAATTTCCCTGGTGCAGGAGTTTCTGTGACAGCCCCGCGAACGGAAGGGCTACCGAGTCTTCTGGAGATGGAGGGACTGGAGGCATCTGTAGCGAGAGATGGGCCTCTCACAAGCCGGGGTCGAGAAACGCTAGATGTTTTCCTTTCGACGGTCACGATGGTCGCTTGAACAGCGCTTCCGGGCTCTGACTCTGTGTCAGAGATCCAAGGTTGGGCCGGGTTTTGAGTCAGAGTTTCGTCGGGAGACGAAAGATCTACAAAAACAAATTCAGAGGAAACCACCCCACGAAAAGAAGACGACATACCTCCGATGAACGAAGTTACATCGTAGCGTGTTCCAACCGACGCAGTGCGGAGCCCAAATTCTAGCATTCCATCGTCGCTAGCCCCGCTCGAGGTAGGAAACCCTTGCCCTGCAGCGAATATTGATATAGGAGGTGGTGGTAGAATCGATGATGAAGATTGGTGGCCACCTCTGTAGTCCCCCTCAAACTCCTCCATGTGGGGTGGCTCCGGGAAGATGCTCAGTGAGAAATCACTTTTACCCGAGGTTGACGTATGCCCATTTCCTGTCGTCGAGGATTCTCTGGCCGTCCGCTCAGGGAGATCAGACATCGTGTCTCTGTCAACTTGACCTACTTCACCGCGTCTGCCAAAAGGCGCGGACATCCGCAGCGCTGCAATACTCCTTTCCAACTCGATCTGCTCGCGGAATAATATTTCGTAATCAGACACTCCGGAAGAAGCGAAAGAGGCATCGCTACGTGGCTGCATTGCAGGGGAGGAACGGGTACTTCTTCGTGTGGTGCTTATGGCATCAGAGCCAAGAACAGGAGAGTCCGGTCCAGAAAGCGAGGTAGCCTGGGAAGCTGCTCCCGGGATGGGGAGCTGGGATGCCTTTCTTGCATCATAGTATACGGAGCTAACAACGGACAGTTGACCGGGAAGTGCAGGAGATGATGGACCTTCGGAAATAGATGGTGTAAAGGGATATGCGATATAGGAATTGACAGCGGAACTGGGGTAGATAGGACCGTCCCATCTTGCGCTCTGTTCACTATCAGGGATCATGTCGCCAGTGAGCGAGAGAACTGCCTTCTCAGAAGGGTATGTGCTAAGTTCACGTTCCGATTTTTCGACCCGCGACCCCTTCCTTTCATCGAGCGTAGGTCTGAATTGGCTGGCCGGCCTTGGTCGCGCATTACTACCGAGCCAGGAGGATATACTTTGAACTGAAGGCGGACGCGACTGGATCTGTGAAGTACGATTTGGACCGAGTGGACCTGGGCTGGAATCGTAAAAGGAGACGCGGAGACCACGGAAGGAAGATGCCCGTTTGTCAAACGACGAAGGACGTGCGGAGCCTTCAGCTGTTTTCATGGAATGGAAAGCAAAAACCATGATCGAGACTACGAGGATGTGGAACTCAACGGCGAGCAGAAGGCGACCGAGAGTTATCTCTGAGAATGCGACTTGCCGTGGCGGGTCATCAGTACCTATCTGACTGGCCAGGTTCCTGAGCGGAAGACTCACAGTGGATCAGGTTCCCAACTCCAATCCCCATATTGATAAGCAAGGCAGACACCACCGAAGAGTACTGACACAAGGTCTGCCGCCGTGAAGACGCCTCCACGAGAAAGACGTTCAGTAACAGCTTGATGATAAAAATCGCCGAAGTTGTGATCTCTATTGCACCCTCAATGTCGTAGACGGGCCCAAATTCGTGCATCACGTACACCGTACGCCAGAGAATTTGGAGTACCGCTACAGAGAGAGACGCCGCAAGGGTAGTCCACCGTAAGAACGAGCCCATCACCCCCCAACGCAGCCAATCCCCGCTGTGAAAACGGGCCGAGTCCTGCTCACAGAGCGGGGGTCGAGAAACGTAGACCCAATAGAACAAGAAACGTAGACCAGATGCGATGCTATACAGGACTTCACGGATTATCGTGAGCGAAGGGATAGACCGATTACTGGGAGAGTCGGTGGAATGTGTATGTCGAAGATAAAGTACGCCGAGGTCGGTTACGGCACCAAAAAACGTCAAAAGGACAGAAGAGAGAAGGTAAAGAGAAGCCCTGCAACCAAAGAGTGAAATGAGCTGGTGTGTCCGCACGAAAGTCTCGAAAAAAACTGACAGGTTGACTTTCTTCAAAATCAGAAAAAATGTTAAGACAGCGAAACCAAGTAATCCAACTGCGAAGGCAGGGGTGTCAGCCAGTAAGGAGTCAATCTAACAAACGAGATCATGAAGTGTCTCAGCAGAGCAGAAACACGCAGTGCTTACAATGCCGGCTTTTATCTGCCTTAAATTAGCTGAGGACACATTGATTGCCACCCGTGGATATGAGGCTAACATCTCGGTGAAAAAGCACGAAGGACAGGAAACCCAAAAACCAGAGCCACGGCTATCAAAGCGCACCGTCCTACGAACGAGACCGATACTGGGCATGGGCCCGTAAAAAGAAGCAATCGACAACAGCCTGCTGATGTCTCAGACGGGCTGAAAGGCCTCTAAGAAGAAAATGAAAGGGAAAGGGAACGCGGCGATGAGTGTAATCAAGGAAGAGGATTCGGACCCCGTCTCGGTCGTCATACTGATACCCATCGTCGTTGAGAAGCTGTTAGGCGTCGGTCTCCAAGGGCGGAAAGAAGGCACATCCGAATACTATTTTCCCCGCCCTTTTCTTGTCATCGGTATTAATAATACAGTACAGAGCAAAATCAAACATTGTCCAAATGGGGATCACTCACAGAGCACCCCCGCCAGTCAACTGCTGAACCAAATACATCCCTCGACCTTCTCCTCTCATCCCGATGGCAGACTTGGGACGGGGGCGAATTGTTCCCTTCGATCCTCCAGTAAATTGAACCGCAACTTTCGTTGGAGTACCTAGACCCAGCTGTTTCGTCGGGCTTAATCGCGCTCCGGTCACGTGCCTCGCGGGAGAACTATCGGCACCCCCGTTTGTGCCTCCCGACAACCAAGTAAATTGGCGGGCAATGGTTGTACCGCCAGTGTGCTGGGGTACAACGCGATCGGATTGTTCCGGACCGGTTGTCGGTTCATACTCCTTGGACTTTGGACGGGAGGAACCCAAACGCGTTGGGGACGCTTGCGGGGCCCGTAGCTCGTAGGGAAGGAGTAGCTAAAGCCAGATCAACGATCGAAACCAATCCCACAACCGCTCAACAGTAGAGGAACGTACCAAACAGTCTCGACACCAGATACCTCCCTCGTCGGTGCCTCTTTTTGCCGAACTGTCTAATTGTTTACCACAACCAGGTTGTCCGTTAACTCTCCTCCCGCCACGCCCTTTTGCTTGTTTGCCACCACAAACTAAACACGATGAGTGCCATCGCTGACCTTGGGGACCTGGCACGACGCCACGCTCCATGGGTGACACACTCTGCAAACATCCTGGGCAGGACGTGGAAGTGCCGAAGCGTGGTATGGGATTAGGCACACTTGTGGCGAACTGGAGCGGGGCAGAATATCGGCTGGACAAGCGGGTGGAAGGGGAAGCGGTTGAGGGAGACGAGGTGGATTGCCAATGTTCACGTGTAGCTTGGGGATGTACCTCCGAGAGCTGACGAACAGACAAGGTAGGGCTTGCAACAGACTTCGGTACAGTGACTCTGTCAGCAGGGGCACACTAAAGAGGCTCAATACATTTCTTGAAATTGAAGGAGCCAATACTCACGTCGAGGTGACAGGCGCCTCTGACTCCTCGTACAAATACTGCTCGCCCTGTTTCCTTTTCCTCGAACAAGCCATTGCAGATCCTGCATCTGAAACAATCCGCATGGTACGTCCGAGGGAGTGAACCAGTCGAGGAAGGTTCTGGCACTGAGACATATCGGCCACCGTGCGCCACGTCGAACAAAGAAAGGGAGCATTTCGCACACCTCGCGTCGGAACGTGGCTGTGCATGTGCATTGTTAGAAATCGCTGGCTTTGTGTAGATATTAAATGTTTCGCCATTGAGGTCGTGATTTCTTGTATTTAAGGAACTGGAATTAGTTGATCGTCCTGAAAGGCTCGAAGGGGGGGACGAGGAGAGGAAGCTAGCCGACTCTTCTTGCTCTCCGTTCAGGCTAGGGGGAGAAGAGGGTCCAGAGGATATCGTTGCCGTGTCAGAGAGATCAGAAGTCAAAGACGGCATCGACACCGCAGAGGAAAGCGACAACATCGAGTCTCTATCTGTTCTTATTGACGACGCGGAGCCTTTGTGATGAAGTAGGCGGAAATCCGAGTAGCGCACCGAGGATTTGGTAGGGGTCTGTGATGGATCACCCGCAAGGCGCCTGTCACGGGTCGAAGTTACCTGCACTTGTACGTTGTTCTCATAAGGGGACCCTGTTGGTTTCAAAAATCTCCTCTTCACCGCTTCGATAGCTTCTGGGGTAACCTTAGTTGGGATCTTCGAGGCGGGTCTAGTAGGTGTGGAAGTCAGTCGTGAGTGAGAAACAGGATCTATTTCAGAGGTCGAGGTGGAATGATTGGGACTATCACCCAAGACAGGTGGCGAAGGCGAAGACGAGGGATAAGAGTGAGAAGTACTGGGAAGGGGCGCCGAGGCCACATCAGGAGAAAGCGTCCGATCATGGTTCGTATCAGGAGTGGATTGGCTGCGGCGAATGCCAAGAACTTGCTCGAGTTCTTCAATGGTCGAACTACCTTTTCGAGCCCTTGACGCGGTGGAAGTCGAAGTTGAATTAAACTGATCCGAGTCAACGTCGACTTTAGCGGTCGGAGTCTTGAACTTGCCGGGACTATCACGCCTGTCTAGACACGTGTCGAAGCACTCCGCACAAGAAGGACGACCGAGTAGATCGACTGTGGGATTATCGCCAATGTTCCTGCCGCATCCGGAGCAAATAAAGCACTTTTTGTGCCAAACCTGACCAGCTTTCTCGACGAACCCGCCCTCACTTTCAGAAGTAAGACGGGTCGGGTGCATTGGACGCAATTTCCACGAGAGCCGCCGTTCTGAGAGAAACACGAACGGCACAAATAACGCTCTCCGGTGGGGTCTGTGGGATGGGGATATATAGTTGCATCTGGAGTGAACTGTTCAGAGCAGATGTGACAATGAAAGCTCTCCAATGATTCCTTGGGTTGAAGTACTGAACCATAGACCCTGGAGAGTTCAGAAGAGTATGGAGAAGCGATGACATCAGGAGCCGACAAGATTGCATCCTCGCTGAGGTTGCTGTGTTTGAGAGGGGAGGATGGGCGGGAGGTAGAGCTAGTGGCCGAGGCTATGTGTTCTGAAACGCGAGAGGCAAGCGCAGCGACACCCTGTACATTTCGAGGGCGCAGGGGCGGAGAGGAATGCTGAGGTACGACGCGTGTAGGTAGAGCAGATGGGGTTGAAGCTTTGGCAACATAAGTTTGAGACCATCTGTCCTTGTTAGCGCCTTGGGCCGACTGCTTATTCCATTCTATCACAGGAGCTTGAGAGAATATGACGCTTGAGGTAGGATTATGCGACGAAAAGGCTCACCTACTGGAAGACCGCCACACTTGACACAACGAGGACCAGAGACAATATCGCCGCAACGACGACAGAAGGCCATCTCAAGACCAAGGGGAGAGCTCGCAAAGTTGGACTTGTTTAACACAAGTCCCGTGACAGTCTATCGCTGCTCACGTGATTTATGTTTAATTGATCAAGAGTCACGTCTCTTGAATGATTACTCCCCCCTCTTCCACCTCCCTTTACATCACCAATGGCTGGTCAATCGTTGCTGTCGAGGGAACTCCTTAAAAGTATGAAACGTACGGATTTACAGAGGGTTTGCAAGGTGCGTGTTTACCTTGCTTCCCTCACTCCGCACACGTTGAGGCCGCGCAGGAACGTGGTCTCAAAGCAAATCTAAAGACAGAAGAAATGATTGAGCTACTGTTGGACTCATCCCCGTTAGTATTCTCTCTTTCCATCTTGAACTCGGTCTGACCTTAGCAGGCCACACTCCCCTCGCCGTCCGTCGCGCCATCGCACTGTATCAACGCGGGCCGCAGGCAGACAACCCTCAACTCGATCGCGCTTACACTCGACAAGTTCTATTATCATACATTCTGACACCGATGAGGATGAAATGCAACATGCCGTCAAACCGGAGTCTGAAGCCCCGTCAACGCACCACCCTGGGCCTATTACACGAACCAGGAAAGCTCTGGACGCCCAATTACGACTTGGCGTAGGGCGACCCACCATTGTTGGAGGACAAGGAGCGAGGACGGTTACAAGATCGGTTGGGATTGCGAAGGGTGTCCGTTCACGGAGTGGTCGTGGAGCAAAGCTCACGCAAGATGCCATCGTAGAAGGTTCGTCCGGACGTTTCCCATCGTGTTTAATTTTCCCAGAACCTTTTAATCACTTATCGGGCAGGTCTGTCCTCACACATCTTATCATTCACGAGACGTCGCATGAACAACGCCTGACAGGTACTACCGAGGAAGCTCTGCTGCCCCAATCTAACACAGAGCCCCCTCAGCCCCGGGCGAACGAGAATAGTACCACACGCAGCACCCCCCGCAGAGACGTCAGTTCGAGTCAGGCAGGCGTGACGGCGCTTGTAGAGGAACAAGTATGGACTCCGCGTGCCTCTATCACTTCTTCATCCCATGTTGCTCATCCTTCCGTAGGTACAGCCCCTACAGCGCACAATAGCGTCCCTTCAGAAACAACTCCAACAACAAGCATCGGTGCATACTCGAGAAGTGGCCATGCTAAATGACAAGATGACGACAGTCATGAATGAATTACGAGAGCTGCATCGGCAGGCAGAATCACTTCAACTTCTAAGAAGCTCTATGGAACAATTACAAGCAGAGTTAAGTCGTCTCCGACAGGGCCGTGGCTCAGAATCCGTACATGAGTCTACGAATGCTCCAAGAAGCATTCCATCTGACCGCACTTCCCTCCTAACGAACGCCAGGTAAGTGCCGGTCATTCGACATACGACCTATTTCGTGATTGGCTGCGTAGACCACACCGTCAACCTGATCTAACCAGACACCCAAGAACGTCTCGGTCAAGCCCTGTATTCGAATACCCGCCGCCACCTGCGGGCTCACCTGTGAAACCACCATCTCGAGATGTCCCAGTGCAAGCAAGCAATTTAGGGAAGCGGCAACGATCTTTGGATGCCCGTGACACCGATGATGTATCGGAGACCGACGAGGAAGACACGTCAGAGAAAGAGTCGCGCTTGAGTGCTCTAGGTCGCAAGCGTGCAAAGGCGGAACTGTCGGCGGAAAATATACCGGAGGTACCTCTTGCGGGCCCTTCGAATAGTGCGGGTCACGGGCAAACGGATAATCACACATTCGCTGATCGACCACCATCTGAGGTAGTTCCATCAAGACCGCCAACGACTTCCTCTACAACGGCAGCTCCGAGACAGCCCTCGAGAGACCGGGTGGTTGGAGACGAGATATTCACCGACCAAGATTTCGACTTTTTCGATAATCCATCCAACCTCCACCGAAATGGTTCCGCCAGCTCATCGCAGACAGTGGAGAACCAACACCCTTTCACCTTTGCCTTCCCTGGTGTGGCACGGTCCCCTGTCACTTTGACCCCCGCTCCCACCGGCCCGTTAGCTGATCCGCCGTCGACGCTACCAGTTCCGAGCAGCCTCCCGTATCCGGAACGCCCACACTCACCCAGCCCAGCGCCTGCGCCCTACCGGCCTGTCGCACGACCCCCGCCAAGCGAATCGTATCGTCCCTTCGGATTCCCACCGGATGGCAGGAATCCCTTGGTTCCCCGGCGCTACATGAACCTGCCATAGACCCAGCTACTTTTCTCCACAAGCCTCCACGCCGTCTCCTGACATACCCAGTCCCGGACTTGATTCCATCGATGGTCGACAGAGAGCATCCAGCATCGGGTTAGGGATGACTTCGGTACCGCCACGAGTTGAAGACACTCCGGCAAGCCCCGGTGCGGCGAACGATGTATGGCACTGAGTTGGAAGGCGACACGAGATTTGGTGACTTTGGCGTTGAGGTGTCGCTACCAGTTACTGGGCCGGCGGGAAGTTCTGATTTAATGGAGTATCAGCCAACAGGCACCGTAGTCCCTAATTCGTAATTTTATTCTTATCGTTGCTGTTCTGGAAACTTGAATGTACCAATATTTTCTATAACATATGGGAACCGGAAGAATGCGGGAATCTCATAAATACATGCGTACGACAGGAATCAGGGAGCACACGTGGACGTTAAGAACAATACCGCGATAACCCAGTCTTTCCAAAGAAATGTTCATAACAATACTGTACTTGTCGGCAGAAAATAAGAGAGCCTAAATAGATGGGACAAAGGAAACGACCTCGTCGTAGAGTAATTCCTTTAGTTGTGCCTTATCGAGCGACTCTTTCTGGTCTGATGCGGTTGTGAGATCAAAATGCCGAAAAACACCGCGGATATTGCACTCACCATCAAAGTCAAAGTAATCAGGATCCAGGGATGATACGACTGGTTCGTCGTCAGGGTCATGCTGTGAAGACATTAGTGTGTGCACAGCAACGAGCTGAGATGGCCAAAAACTACGTACGTAACATGAGATATAGGGGTGCTCAAGCGCTTCGTCCACGGTCAGTCGCTTCTTTGGGTCGAAGGTCTGATAGCCGACATTA
>JAKELK010000348.1:0-60714 GCA_021525775.1 Lactarius deliciosus | reverse complement strand
GGCGTGTCATTATCTTGACACGGTTCTAGGTAGCGAGGTCCCGCGGGCGCGCGGCTGGAGGAAGATAACGGGGCATTCGCCTCAGGGGCTGGCAGCGTGCTTGGGTCGGCCTTGTCTATTCGAAACCACTATTTCTTTACTCCCGAATGAGGTTGAACACTCTTGCGAACGTGCTCAAGATATGCTGGATGTAGAAGAACAGAATTTGCGAATACTCGGCGACAAACTGGCGCATTACTCGTCTTATCCCCCTTCGTTTGCGGTCGATAGTCGACCCGACACTGCGTTCCGAAGCTTTCGGAGTACATCTTCCTACGCTCAACGTCAACTTTCTAATTGTTAGACAGATGCGACTCGGGTTGATACCATAGCCTTGGACATGTTGCGTGACGTCTCCGCATTATACGCTCGTACACAAGTCGTGCTATTGGTAGATGAGGCGACGGTTCGTATTCACCAGGCATGCACGTTTCAGACATCACCCGATGGTCGCAAATGGGTGAGTCCTTATTGGCTGCCGATTTCGGTATATTTACAAGGGATCGAGACTCTTTCCGGCGAACCAGCGTTGATCTGGAGAGGATAGGAGATCAGTATCTAGAGTGCAGCATAGAAACCAGGGTCCTCAGCATTGGATCTAAACCAAGATATTTCAGAGTACATCTTACTGGAGATAGAGAAGAAAGATGGAGTATACATGAGATGTGGATAAGGACACAAATGGGGATTTGCCTAGCAATAGCTGGTGAGACCGTGGGAGGACCTGAAAATCCTTGAAAAAAAAATCCATTTGGGAATAACTTGCCAGATCATTTATCCAACCAGGAAATTTTTCGGCCCGCTGAGTGGGTTGGCCACACGGGGCTTACGTCAATAGGAACGGGACGGAAACCGAATCACGTTCGCGAGAGCTCGGTGTGGGGTGTTTCCCCTCATCTCAGAACCGACCAACTCAACTGCCATCCTCGTATCTGAATGCCAATATGCTTTCCCGTTAGCCTCCAATTTTCCTCGCCATGTAGTCCCTGCTTCCAGACGCGCCATTTCTGTACAGGTAGCTGCCTCGCCCCCCCGCGCCAGACCCCGCGCGCTGACAGTGTCGGCCATTCGCGCCCAGTCTATCTTACATGGCTCGCGGGAGGCCAAAAGCTGGTGAAATTGAAACGCAGCACCATTCCCGTATCATTGCGCGTGGGAAGTACCTCCACGGCATTGAGAGTGCGTCTCGCCCTACCCCAAATCGCCGTGCTCGGCACTCAATACCGTGTTGCCCACAGTCCATCGAGTTAAGCCAGACAGTGTAGAGGAGTATAAGAAAGCCGCGTACGTCTGCATTCTGTCCAGTCACTGACGGTGGGGTTGTTCACTGCATACAGTGAGCGGTACTACACTGGCTTGCGAGACGATCCAGAGCTCCGCATCAAACTCTCGGTAACTTCGAAGCTATCGTCGGAGAACAAGATACATTTTGTATGCTGACGCGTCTTGGCTGTGGGTCGACTGCTGATCGTCATCTAGACCATGTCCTGGAGTATGAAAACCACTCTGGCTTAGACAATGCATGGAAGAAGATTCCGGGTTCTGATGTTCGTTCCATATCTCTTGGTCTTCTCCTTTTTTCCTCTTACTCTTGCACAGCACGAGAGAGCCCACAATGCTCTTAGACCTTTTCTTCGATCCCGGGCTACGCAGCTTGCGCAGGAATTTGCATTTCTGCCCACATCTCCCCCCCATGAGGAAGGCGGCATCTTTGAGCTGCGCGCGTACCAGTTGAGCCCTGGTACACTGCTTGAATGGGAAGCAACATGGTTCGCCCATCATACTGCGTCCGGCTACTGTTTAGCTCACGTGGTACACCCCACAGGCGAAGGGGCATTGAGGCACGTAGGAAACTTGTTCGACCTGTCGGTGCATGGTACGCACAAATTGGTCGGCTGCACCAGGTTTACCACCTCTGGCAGTACCAGTGCGTGTACTTCTAGCCCATGTTATTCCAAATTGATGGGATCTCTTTGAAACACCCAGAAACCTCGAGACCCGCAAGGAGATGCGTGAACGTGCATGGGAGGCGGATGGGTGGGCAGACACCGTACACAAGGCGTCCTGGCATTCTCGTCCATTGCCACCTGGCTTACATGACCCACAGACTTCGCAGCTGGCACGGTCGATGGATTCCTTTATTTTGACACCGCTACCTTTCAGCCCGTTAAAATGATGGGAGAAGAGGGAGAAAATAAGTGAATCCTGAGCCACACTGTTGGCAAGTGGGGTTTTTCTCGGACTTTCTGTGCTGTATATCACTTGAATAAGACCCGCTGGCCCAACCGGTTCATCGTTGTGCCCGCTCCCCGAGGGTTTGAGAGTCAAAGCGAGACTGACACAACACTGCACGACACGTGATCCGAGGTGTTGCTTGCTAATCTAACCTTTACTCTTTAGACCTTGACTCAGTCAGACGTCCTTTAATTTCTTCCGCCGGCCACAATCGCCATATATATATAGCCCTCCGTCTCCACTCCGTACCCACCACTAGATTTCACATATCTTTCGTCGCTTGAGACCAATGTCCGCCCCCACTCCCGAAGACAAGTCCAAAGATATCGTCGAGGCGAGTCACAACGAACGTGATAATGATTCGTTCCCTACTGACCGACGACCGCAGAATGCCATAGCTAATGGCCAGGTTGTCATTTTCTCGAAGAGTTGGTGCCCGTACTCGACGAGGGCCAAGGCCCTCTTTAAGGATAAATACTCCGACGCTAAATTGACCGTCTTGGAGTATGTTGGATCGCCATCGCCATCGTTCTGATGACGTGATATATGTTGACGTCATCATGCAGGCTCGACGAGACGGATGATGGCGACGATCTTCAAACTTACTTGCAGAAGAAGACCGGTCAGAGGACCGTTCCTAATGTCTTCATAAGTACGCATGCGATCGCATAGCATACATTGAGCGCTCTGCTAACGTTTTTTTGTTTGTATGCGTCTCTTAGAGCAGAAACATGTTGGAGGTGAGCAATTGAAGTTCTTCCTAGTATCTAGACGCTCAGCCTTTTACACTTCAGGTGTGATGATTTGTTCGCCCTTCACGAGATGGACGGTGTCAGCAAGCTTCTCGACTGAAATACAGAAGTCGTGCGTTCAACGGATGTCGCTAACCAACTTTACCTCCGAAGCGGTTCAATAGACTGTGTGTGTAATACGTAGTAAATCCTTAGACTTTCGAGTTTCAGGCTGCCAGTGTCTGCATAATTCCAGGATCAGTCGGAATTCCTGTACCGTTCCTTTCTTGTACCTGTAATCTGAATAAGTGCGGCCCTCTGGGTGCACATCTGTGTACGGACGGATATTGGACTGAATCAAATACGGAATTCTCGTGAAGATGTACACAACATGATGACGCCAGTGAAAGAGAACTTTGTCTCGTAGCGCATTATATAGGGATTGTCTATGAAAGTATTGTAAATATCCTGTCACGGTAGCTAAGCATAAATATGATAGAAATGTCCAGGGAAATACGGATACATAGCATATATAATACAAAGTGTAATGTGAAAAAGTTCTATAGATTGCATGCAAATACTGCGGAATAGATAACAGAAAATAGGCTAACGTTAGTTATTTATGTGTCCTCTTTATCATCTTCAGTTTCGGATTCACTACTCTCAGGGTTGCCTTTGAAGTGGGCCGCGGGACGGTCAGTGCTTCGACGAAGTCCACATTTAACTTTGCTGCCTCGGTCTTCCACGGGATGGCCTCGACCTCACGCCCCAGTTCTGTCAACCGGAGAAGACGTCCATGAGTAAATGCGCAGCAGATCCTGGTGCACGTCACGGTCCTGATCCTTCCGGTCCTTGTGCACCCGCACCGCCTCCCTGGCGTATTCCAGTCCCTCTTCGGTTCCCGAAGCACGACGACGCCAGCCTGAGCGCGGCGACGAACGCGGCTGCCGCCGCGTGTGATTCGGATTCTGCGACCACTTGCGTCTGCGGATGCCACGGCCTCCTCCGCGGGTGCACCGGCGTCCAGGAGCCTCCTGGCTTTAAGAAGGTGGCCCGCGACCACTACGAGGACGCCAGCCAGCATGTCGGAGTCGGTCACCGAGCCCTCGCGGAACAGGCCCGCGGCGTGCTGCGCCATGTCGAACACCTCCGAGTCGTCTCCTCCGTCACCGCTTTCGTCGGCCGTGCGGAGCTGCACAAGGTGTCCGAGTGCCTCGGCGTAGTGACGCGCGAACGCCCGAGGCGCAGAGGCGTGGAGGTTCTGGTAGAGCCCGACCGCTTCTTCTGCGTGTTTCCGCGCCTCCCAGTAGAATCCTGCCGCGTGGAGGTGTCGAGAAGAAAGGACGAGCGCACGAGCAAGGAACGTCGCAAAGCTGGGGCGCTCGGAGGTCAAGTCCCGGAGATGCCGGACTGCTTGTACGCCCGCGACGTATGCGGAGCCCCGTTCTCCCTGTGCGCTGAGCGCTCTCGCTCTGACGAGGAGAGCAATCGCGAGCGCTGGTCGGGAATCCACCACTCCTACCAGGGCGCGAGCGGACTTGATCGCTGCTTGTGCCGTGGCGAGCGCCTCAAGGTATTCCTCCATGTCCACGAGAAGGTCCGAGAGTGAGGCCCGGGCTAGAGACAGGAACAGTCTCAGATGGGGTTTTTCGTCCCCCAGCTGCTAAGACTTCCACCATCTCCATTGCCACGACCTTAGCCTCGGACTTCCTCCCGGCTGCATTGAGTAATGATGCTTGGATATGTAAGGCCATGGCAAGTTGGACCCCCTGAATTACTTGGTCTTCGTAACATAATTGTACGGCTCCTCTTGCGGCAACTATGGCGCCATCGATCCTGCCAAGTCTACCTAACGCCCAGGCTTTTAGGGAAGAACAGAAGCAAAGTCACGACGATGCGTGTCTTTATCCGAATGGTACAGCCACGGCGGATTTGCAGGGCCCACGTAGAAACTGTGTATGAATAATGGTGCATGCACAGGTCCTCCAGGGCTTGCGAGAGGTCAAACAACGTGCTCGCGGCTTCGGGGCCCTCATGTCCATATTAGGTATGTTTACGGAGTAGAAAAGGTCGGTAGCACGTCCGACGGCTACATCCCAGGTGTGACCGGAGGCGACGATGGGATAAGAAGGCGTAAGTTTGGCTGCCTGGGATTGATCATGTGGAGAGCAAAGATCCGGTGGGGTAAATGACGTGATTTTCATCATCAAATGGTTCTCCATCCGTCGCAACTCGAGCGCAAGATGGTTGTTGCCTGACGAATTAACTCCCTGAAACCGGATCTCATGAGCTCCGAAAAGGGGTGACTTTAGCAAACTGTGGACATGCCTTGGAACCAGACGGATTAGAGGCGTGAGAAATGGCGACTCGCCCATCCCTACGGTTGCGTCGGACCTGCCCTAGAAGAGAACCGGCGACATCTTGAACGTTGTTTCGCATCTCCGTTAGAATGGCAACCCAGTCTCCAGGATCGTCCGTTCCCCATTCGTCCGACCTCTCATAAATTTCGGCCGCCTCTATGGCCGGACCAGATGAAACTGTAACCCAATGTACCCCCACTGGTATTTGTGTATGGATGCTGCGAAGGCTGCCCCTTTCGAGGAGGTTGTGACGCGTTTCTCGGTACTGACTGGCGAACTAGTTTGCTTCGTGAGTTGCCGCGACAAACCGTTCGGCCCGGCGGTGTTTGAGTCTTGGCTGCGCTTCTTCTCGAGCCGTCCGAGGGCCGTCTAAAAGGTATGCCATTTGAGCAATTATTCAGGGGACAACAGGGAGATTATTTCACCTCAAAGTTGGCGTGGGTATAATGTATCTTCTCTCTAAGACCTGCAACTTCGCGCCCAACGAACTTGCCGACCACCCATTTGGGCAATACAGCAGAGACGCGTAGAAGACCCCTTTTCTTGATAGTATGAGCTGAACGGCGTTGGCATTCAGCAAGTATTATGTCGAGATCGCTGATCAGAGCGGATTAGCTAGATATTTACGTCAAACACATAGCAGCACCTTTGAAGGTCGTTTAGCGCCGGTTGCAGCTGTGGACTAAACTCCCTAGTTCCACAACTTTGCACGAGCGTGACTAGTTGAGCCAAAACATCTAACGTCCCCTTCCAAGCTTCCTGGGATTGTTTCTGGCTAGTTGAAATCTGCAAAAAAAGGGGTTAATCGCGTTCTTTTATGCCATCTAGAATTTAAACTCACCACTTCTACAGAGTTTTGTATTCGGTGGATTACGGTGAGTACCTGCTCAAGGCTTTGCATTGTCATTGACGAGGACACGAGCGAGAAGGGAAAGGGGGTGTACAAGTATTTCAGTATAACGAGTATATTACGCTTTCGAAGGCGGTGCGCAATGCGGTAAATGTCGTGCAGGTGTGACGTCCTCAAATAGGAGAGGATGACTGCCCTCGGCCCTAATGTAGATAATAGTACGTTGGGCGCACAGCTTTGCACACATATGTGCACGATCCCAGGGAGGCGTTGGAAGCATGGCCGTGATGGATGGGAATTAAACGCCCCCAGAACATACACTTTGCTGTCGTAAGGGGCGGTGGCGAACGGCCCAATGCCCAAAATTGGGGGCGGAAGCACGGGGCAGTGCTGTCCTCGCTTGAACAGGCAGCTATAGTGGGAGCCTAAAATAACGTTTCTGTGACCCTTCTCACGTTCATCGGTTTCTCGATACTGCAGGTAGCCTACGCCATGATGATCCCTAATAGTGGGTGTATGGAGCGTAACATGAGAGTAGGAGCGAGCCTTCATTGGCTTCATTGCTTCATATTGCCAGCCAGTAGGCCCCTGTTGACGTATGAAGTCCCATAAAAGAAGTGTCATAAAACTTGATGTCCGAAAGCTTGAACGCGGCTATATGCGTGGCGGCGGCACGTTGCGAGGAAGTGAGCTGTGGTGGCCGTGAAGGTGCGGGAAGCAACGTTGAAGACACAAGCTCGAAGCGCGCTGCTGTCTGCCACTCTCCACGTTCCCCTGGCCATGGGCTCAGTACCTCCTTCACGCCCGACATACGGTGCATCGGATACCGTGCGGAATTCACCGGAGATGGGCAGAGCCCTTAATCGATCGAACCCTTTTGCCAATAAATGAAGTGTTTACTTTAAGAATGTACTCTCTGATTACAAAACAGTGAAGTTTCGTTTCGTTCCTACAAATTTCTGATACCCGACAGCCACATTTGTTGGCCGCACAACCTATTACACTATTCATACACTATGATGGTATCGCCGCTAAATACATGCAGGTATAGATATAGACATAGTCTATGATTGCCACCACCGAACACTATCTGTCGCCATCGCCATTGTCTTCTCGATCAGACGACCGCATCCCACGGGTCCTCCTCAACAGGCTCTAGTTCGGGTTGTACACCGTCCACCTCGCGCGCGAGGTGGTCCGCCATGGCGAGGTAGAATGTCGCCGGATGGAACTTGATGTCACGCCCCGCGAAGGCGCGCCCAGCTAAATCTTGCGCTATTGATCCACCCAACGAGGTCGAGATGATTTACATCTTCGAGTGTGCCGAGGTACGTTCCCTGAAAAAAAGGAAAAAGGTTGAGCCCAACACGAACGCATAAGGATGAGTGCCGACTTGCCCATTTTGCCGACTCGACCGAGACGAGACCATCATTTGGACCCTCTCTCTCGAGAACCACCGAGTGTGGCCATCTGTAGCGCATGGGATATGAGTACTTGAATCAAACTTGGCGAGTGAAGAGAGAACACGTACTTCCACGTGTCGATCAAGCCTGGATTATAAGCTGCGCCCCAGCTGAAATACTGTATGCCGGGTACATCTGGCGTCTGCTCGTTGAACTCGCGCATGGCTGCCGGTGTGAGGCAGCTAAACGCAGAACCATCGCCGCCGCCGTTCGGGAGCATGTCGAGGAGCGAAAGGAATGATGGAAAGCGTTCTGGACCAACAGTTTTGAGAAAGACTTCCGCAAAAGAGGATCCTCGATGTGGGCTCGATATCATAGTGATAGAGAGGACGCGAAATGTATGGTCATGTAAATTAGTGGCTAGATAACGGGAGTCAAGGCCGCCCTGGGCGCCAAAGTCAGCACTGGTTGCCATCGATAGTCGGTAGTGGAAAGTTCACCATGCTATGGCCTGAGCAGATATAAGCACGATGTTTAACCTGGACAGAGGACACGCACCAAGGAGATGGACTGAACGGCCTGCATACGTCTCTTCAATCTTCTTCTCGAGTACCTTAGCCCGCTCAATGGGGGAGCTTGTCGCAGGGACGCGGGTCATGAGTACCTCGATTCCATTCGCATGCAGGACCTCTTTGATTCCTCGCCAATGTGTCACCTCGAGTGGCGCGATGGCGGGGCCAATGGTAACGGAATCAAAGCCAAGGAGACCATGACAGAATACGATGGGGTACTTTGGTGACAGATCTAGAGGGATCAGGTGGGTAGGAGACAAGTTGTAACGCAACGGCCACGCACACTTTTTACGGATACGACTCTGCTCTTCCTCGACCGTCGGGGCCCGGTCCTCCTCGCTGAGTAGACGATCGGTGGTCTCTTTATTGTCGGCTAGGAACGATCGCCAAGGGGGAGCCGAAGAGGTGCCAAACAGGGATCTCGGAGCGGAGGCAGTTGCAAAGCCCCGCTGGTTAGCGAGGCGGGCCGACGAACCGCTACTTCGGTCGCGGAGAGAACGGAGAGTGTCCAGGGAGGAGCGATCTGGATGCGAGTGTTGCAGAAAGATAGGTGCTCCGGGAGATTGGGTATCTTCTGGGGGGTCAAAGGGACGCGCGGCGGGCGGAGGGTAGGAGAGAGACGCGACCGGGAGCGTCACGCGGGTGAGACTGCGGAGAAATGGCGGAGAGCCGGACAGAGGAATGGGTGAAGGAACAGCCCTTGGTGGTACCTGGAGGCTAGGGGAAGAAGGTATAGGGAGGGGGGATGTGAGGGCATCAAGTAGGTTTTGCAAGGGCGATGCTGAGCGAGAGAGGGGGCGTGATTCAGGGGGCTGCGCGACGGTCTCATTGGTTCTTGGGCCAAACCAACGTAAGACGGGGTGCGGTGACTTGTGAGGGGATCGTTGCGAATTTGGGGGACGCGCAGGCATGTCTTCCGGAGACAAATTGAGGTTCATGGGAGGTGGCCTAAGTTTGGTGCCCAAACGAAGTGTGGTCGCGCCCACGTTGCTTGAGGTGTACATATCTGGCTCTGGCCAACGTTTCTTGTGGACGAAGGCGAATAAATATGGGCGTTCATGAAGAGGAAGATAAACTGGCGTCATAACCGTTGACAGGGAGGTCGAGCGAATATAAGTTCCGCGCCATTTGGCATGACTGCATAAGCACAGGGTCCGAACTTAAAACCACTAACAACGTTCTAATGGCCACAGCACGTCCGAAACTCCCTTCCGTGCTCCCGTCCCAGCCCGCTGTTCAAGACGGTGAGTCAGCCCAATTGTGTGTTCTTTTTAACACAATAATCATTTTGTAGTTACAACAACCAAGGACCAGATCAACACTGGTCTTGCCAGAGCAACGAATCCAGCCGAGTGAGTGGGAACGACACACATTATAATTGTTAGTAATAAGAAACAGGACACCGATCTTCATCTGCGCGTTGCCTGGTATGTACTAGACGGCACGATACATGACACGTGCTGATATTCGTGGTGCAGATTGCAATAGACTGTTCCCATCTCGAGAACGCATCATGTTACATAGAAAACGGGATCATGATTCAGAAGAGGAGGGGAATATCATCAGTTGGGGAGTGTGAGAATGATAGTCCCGAAATGGGAATCGAGTGTTGTTACATTGCATTTTCCAAGTTGGCAGCAAAAGCAAAGATTGGCGAATCACAGACGTTCTCTCCCTTTCCCTCTATCCCTCTCTCCTCTCTTTCTATCTTTTCTCCGCCATACCGTCCCTCTTAAGGCCAAGGAGAATGTCCTTCTTCTCGCGGAAGAAGAATGTCCGTTTCCCTCATGTTCCCTCTTTCCCGCATTCAATCCCTGACTTTTTTTTTTCTTTTTTTTCTTTCTTCGTTCCTTTTTATTCCTACTTCATTTTGACTAGGAGAAGCACCAGGTCCAAGCAGCGCCACAGCCTGCACACGCCCCTCGCGAGACCGACATGTAAACTTGTTGATGTCCCTCCGTATTTGCTCCCGTTCTAATTGCAAACAGCCATCCCACCCAGAACATACCGGGCACGTTTACACAGCCTCCCCCATCTCTCCGTCCTCCAGCCAATCCTTCGCCCTCTACGTCACCCTCTGTCAATGGTCTTTCGACACATCCAGTTCAACATCCATCGCCACAGCAACAAGCACCGTCCCCACAGTCCCAACCACACTCATCTACGCAACAGCAACAGCGCGCCGTCTACCCATGGTCCGCACGCCGTCTGAACCTCCTACCCCCCACCCTTCTTAGCAAGAGCGGTCCCCCTCCCTCTGGGTCGTCCCCATCACCGTTCCCTCGCTATGGACATGCACTGCCTGCGACCGCCACCGCTGCTGGCGAATTAATTCTTTTTGGGGGTCTTGTGCACGAGTCTGCACGCAACGATCTATATATGTTCTCTACACGGGATCTATCAGCTACTCTTTTACAAACGAGCGGCGAAATTCCCAGTCCACGTGTCGGCCATGCTAGTGCCCTCGTCAGTAGCGTCCTATTGGTCTGGGGAGGTGACACCAATACCGGTGGCCAAGTAGTGCCTAACGAGCGGCAGGATGACTCGCTCTACCTGCTTAATCTTGGTGTGTCTGTTGTGTGATTCCGAAGCTACCCCGAGCTGATAAGTGTATATTGCGTTATAGTCTCGCGAGAGTGGACCCGCGTGGTCATCAATAGTCCCGGTCCCGTCGGTCGCTATGGCCATGCCGTGACAATGGTTGGTTCCAAGTTTTTCATTTTCGGAGGTCAGGTCGATGGGGAATTCTTGAATGATATGTGGGCATTCGACTTGACCTCTTGTATGTCCGCTTCTTGCTGCTTTCAACCGTTCTTGTTGTTGAGTCCCTTCTCAGTAAAATCAAGACCTACCTGGGAGTCGTACGAACCCGCACCCGGCAATGACAAGCCCCCTCGAAGGACGGGTCATGCCTCGGTGACTCATGGAGACCGTATTATCATGTTTGTTGCTCCTTCTTATCCCTCTCTGTTCGCTACATGTTCTGCAGATTTGGCGGCACTGACGGCCGATATCATTACAATGACACATGGATGTTCGATATCACGACACGAAAGTGGACAGAGCTGCAATGCACCGGGTACATTCCTTCTCCGCGCGAAGGGCATGCAGCTGCTCTGGTCGACGACGTTATGTACGTTTTCGGTGGACGTGGCGTCGATGGAACCGACTTGAGTGACTTGACCGCCTTCAAGTTGTCCAGTGAGTGGGGTGCTACATTTTCTCGAAAACGCGTCCTTGTTCACCCGTGAATAAACCCAGCCCAACGATGGTTCATGTTCCAGAATATGGGGCCAAGTCCAACCGGAAGGTCCGGACATGCTATGGCTTCTAATGGGACACGAGTATTTGTGCTCGGAGGAGAGTCTTCGGCAGGAACTGCAGCGGATGAGGCTGCTTTTATTCACGTTCTTGACACGAGTACGTGTTTGTTGTTTCCTTTTCGCCTAGATTGGCCGTTCAAGTTAGAATGCAGAGCACATCAAGTATCCGAAACCCGACCCCAATGCTCCCAAAGCCAGCGATAATAAGAGCCAGCTCACGCGCATGCCTTCGACTGGCGTCTCTGGCCGAGAGCCATCACAACCCACGACGATTTCATCATCGGGGACTCAGGCAACGCGGGCTGCTTCACCTTTTCGGCAAGCTAACGATCCCGAGGAGTTGCGTCGCGCAACCTCCCCACCTAATGCGCGCTCGCAACACTCCAGTCCGAACGGCCCACCGCACCCTACGGCATCTGGAAAGCAAAGACGTCTATATGGGAGAGATGACGACGGCGAGGGTTCAACCGAATCGGTAGTTCGTGAGCGTGCGTTGTCACCCGACCAAGCACGCGCGCGCAGCCCTCCTTCACGTACGGCATCACCCATGGGCCCTGTCAGCATCGAGAGCTTGGTGAAAACTGTGCAGCCTCAGCGCTCGGAGTCGCCCCTTGTCGAGCGCGAGCGATCTCCTGATCCCCAGAACTACGGCTCGCAACAGCCGAATATTACCTCGGTGAATGGGTTTACCCACGGACATGGGACAAAACCAGGTTCCACGGGCAATGTTACGGCCGATCTCATTCGCGATCTCAAAGCTCGTGAGACAGAACTCGAGACACTGCGCCGCCGTGAAGCTTGGATGATCGCCGCACTCGCGCGAGCTTCCCGTGCTGGATACATCTACGTGAATGGTGATGAAGACCAGGGACCTGCTGATGAGCAGCCGAAAATAGCCGAGGCAGTAATTACCCTAAAGCAGCTCCACGGACGTATTCAGGTACGCCCCTTCGACATTTCCTCTCTATGTCCAGAGGCTGAAGCATGTGATTCGTCGTAAAGGCGAGCCTCACCGAGCAAGCGCACAACGCGTCGCTACGAATCAGCGAGGCCGAACGCCAGCGGGCTGGTGCGATCCAGGAGGCTGCGTACTACCGCGCGAAGCTTGCGGCACTTGAGGCGTCGTCCGAGGGGGAAGTTTCGCGGTTAGAGCGTGAGCGTCTTGCGGAGCTCGAACGGCAACTGTCGGCCACGCTTGCTGCTCAAGCCGAGCGTGACCGCCGTCTGGCCCAGCTCAGTGACGAGGTTGCGCTCAAGAGTAACTTGCTCGAACAGGCCGAGGCAAATGCCGAGGAGACAGCAAAGCGCGCAGGCTTACTTGAAGATGCACACGTACGGATGCTGCGGGACCACACGGATATGCAGGAAAGCCACGCCACACTCGATGCCGAGCTCCATGACCATGCGGACCGACTACTCGCCCAGACCTCTCTGGCTGAGCAGAAGGATGCCGAGCTTGTGAATGCGCAAGCACAGATCGACGAACTGCTGCTCTCGCGTGACCAGCATGTGCGCGCGCTGGAGCAAGCTCAAAGTGCTCTGCTAAAAGCGACATCCCGAGCTGGCGAGGTCGATGAACAGGCCCAACGCACACGCGAGCAGGTCGTGCAGTACATGGCGGAACTTTCGGAACTGCGCGGCGAGCTCGAGGCGAGGACGTCCGAACTGGAGTCACTACGTTCGCGGCTGACTGACGCCGAGAACTCGTGGGCCAAGAGTCGGGAAGAGGCAGACGCATTCCGTGCTCTGACCACGACGGGTCTTGGCGAACTCCTCGACACACACCGTGACCTCAAAACAGACGAGGATCGACTCACGCGTGGACACGTCGAGCGCGTGCAAGCCATGGAGGCCGAGGTTGCGTCCCTGCGTGTTATGCTCAAAGACGCAACGAAACGGCTTGAGGACTCGCACGAGGGCCTTGTGCAGGAGCGTCGCAAAGCGCGTGACAGCGAAGCTGAGGTTCTCGGATTACGCACTCAGATTACAGGCCTTCGAACCCAGCTCGGCAATGCGGCCGCAGAAAGCGGGCGCGCACGCCAGGAACTTGCTTCACGCGAGTTGGAGCTGAAGCAGAAAGCTAAGGACGCAGCCGATGCAGCCTTGCGGTTGGACATGCTACGGAACTACCTGGCAGAGAACGACATTGTACTCAACAACGACGGCCTACCAGCCAAGACAGAAAGCGAGACGGCCTCCCGGGTTGCAGAGCTGGAGACGAAGCTGGTACAATTCACGCGCATGCAAGAAAAGACGGAGCGTGAGTTGCAGACGGTGTCACGCCAGAAACAGGACGCACTCGCCCAGGTCAACGCGATGTCGACACAGCTTGATCGCCTGCGTACTACCCAGAGCCCGGCGCTTGTCCGTAACGGTTTGGACGAAAGTTCTTCTGGCGGCGCCCGAGTCGCGGGGCAGGAGCGGACGGCCGAGGACGTGGAACGGAGTTACAAGGCGCGCATGCAGCAGCTCGAGGACGACTACCGCCTAGCGGTGCAGCTTGTGAAGTAGGTGTGATTCGCGTGTAAACTGTGAACGATCGGTCTGAATATTTGATAGGGAGACTGAACGGTTGAATCGGCGCATGAAGGACGAACTGATGAAGCAGAAGAACCTTAACACGAGTCTGCTTACCGAAGTGGACTCGCTGCGCGGATCATCTGGAGGTGCCGAGTCGAGCACTCGCACACGTGCCAATGGCCGTGCGACACCCCTGTCGGATGATGGTCGCTCGAGTGAATCACTCCGCAGCCAGCTCATCGATATGCAGCGGCAATCACAACGTGCCATCAGCGAGAACAAGGACCTGCGTCTGCGCATCGAGTCACTCGAGAAGGACCTCGGCACCATGCGGAACAACCTCATTGCGGCTCAGCGGGAGTCGGACGAACGCTTGTCACGCATTGAGGAGTTGGAGCAGGAAGTCGAGCAGCAGAGGTCCGCGCTGGTGATCGCACGCGGCGGCCACGACGAGACCATGCTCGAGCGCCTGAGCAACGAAAACAATGCCCTCAAGCGCGAGAACGAGCAACTCTCGCACAAAATCGGACTCCTCCTCGAGGACGACGAACCCGCCTTTGGCCGCGACCGCCGCGCGTCAAACATCTCGACCTCGGACCGGCCGGTCAGCACCGCGAGCTCCGAAGGCATCAACTACGGCACTCGCATCTCTAACGGCGACTTTGACAACTGGCAGCGCCAGTTCACGAATACTCTCAGTGCGCGACGACCACCGAGCGATTACGAGTCACAACCTTATGGCAGCAGCCACGGTCACGAACGCACGCGCTCGCGGCCTTGATGTTGGCCGTCCCCGTTGTTGGCTCTTGCTTTGCTTGCTTGCTTCATCAGCCTCGTTTCTGCTTGCTTCGATTCGCTTCCCATGCCCATGTCTACCTTGTTGTTCTCTTTCGCGTTCTCATATTCTTAAAGCACATATACCCTACCGATCTCGACCCATCGATGTCGCTCACACTCATTGTTGGTTTTTATTTCTTACCACCCTAATTATGCGGCCTGCTTCCTCTGCTTGTGTGATATATATATATATGGAGCAGTAAATATCGTCGAGCTATCACTTGCAACGTCAATACAATGACGGATTGGCATTGAACACATCACGCCTCATCTCCCGCCGAGTGTGCTACTGCGCGCGTCCATTCGATTGCCTTTGCTTTAACAGCTTCGGCGCCTTTCTCATCGCCGATCCTTTTCTCCAATGCAAGCCACTTCTTGAAGAATGCCCTGAACGATGCAGTTAGGACGGCGATGTTTTTTCCCAAGAAATGACTGGCTTACTTGGCTTTGTGGCTCGTCATCTTTCGGGTAAACACGCGATCGAAGAGGTTTCTGAGAAGGGTAGGTGGTAAGGCGAGAGATCCCGAGATCCTGGACTGGACGAACCTGATGCTCTGCAGGTCGTTCTGCCCGGCCTCCATATCTATGTATACCGACCAGATGTCCCATCGTTTGGGGTGGGTGTCGACGATGCCCTCAAACAACGTCTTTCCTCGCTCAGGTTCGCCTAGCTTGTATTCCAGCTGGGCAAACTTGGAGATGGTCTTGAGGTCTGAACAAACAGGCGGTTCGCTCGCGCTAGTCCGGTTGATTGGAGAGACGACTTACGCTTGCGCTTTTCTAGACTCTGTAGACTTCGAGGAAGGAGCTTCCGAGCTTGTTCGACGTCGCCCCGCTTGAGGTAGTGTTCACCGAACAGCGTCCATACTTTGGAGCTTTGCCCGAATTTTTTGCATGTCCGCTTGAACTGTTCTTCTGCGTTCTACAAAACACAGGCACAATTAAGTAGGCACTCCGGGTGTACCGAGAACATTACGTTTTTACCTCGTGCTTCCCAGACTCTTCGAGAATGGCAGCGAGTCTGAGATGAACGGTCTTTGGTTCACAATGCCGCGCGGCGTCCTTGAACACGCTCTCCAGAGACTCTTCGGTGCCGTAGACGTTTTCCAGATTCATGAGCGCGATCCAGACGTTCAGCTTTTCCGCCTCCTCGCGAAAGTTGATCGTGCTCAGCGCGCGCCTGGCGATCTCGCGGGCCTTGTCGATCTCGGACAGCTGCAGCTGGAACGACATGTACTGGATCCAGAGATACGACGAATTCGGGGACCCGAGCAGCACGCGCTCAAAGTCGCTGCTCGACTCTGGCGTCTTGCCGTGCATGTCGGCGGTGAGGTCGACTTGGACGACCTGCCTTTTCTTTTTCCGCTTCCTTCTTGCTGGGCTGTCGCTGGTCGTCGTCATCGCTGTCGCCGTCGCCGTCCTCGGAAGATTCTGCTGTATCACCGACGTCTTCTTGCGGGATGTTGCCAGACCATTGAAAGCCGCCCTTGAGCTTTAGGGTGGGCCGTGCATCGCGCGCTTCAGGCGTGACGTCGGACGGTCTGGTGGCGAGGCCTTGGGCGCCAGTGTCGATATCCACGACCATGGGCTCGATTTCAGAGTCATCACTCTCACCCTCTTCCGAGGTCGATTGACCGTCTTCGTCCTCTCCAGCACTTAACATCTCGACGTCCTCGACGACGCCCAACGGCCCCTGGTCTTCGTCTGATTCAGACGTATCGACCGCCGCCTGCTGGAGGTCTTCGTCTGTAAAGTGGGACGGTTTCAGACTGAACGATATGCGTCGTTTTTCGAGATCCACCGAACAGACGAGCGCTTTTACGATGTCCCCTTCTCGGAAACTGCGCAGGGCCAGCGCCGTGTCTGCGTCTTTGTTGTCGGATAGCTAACCCATCTTTTAGCATGATGCACGATACCAGGAGGCAACTGAATCATACCTCGGACTTATGACATAGTCCGGAGACCTTGGTTCCCTCGATCTCGATAAAAAGACCATAAGCTTCGATCTTCTTGATGCGTCCCTTGACCTTTTGGCCTTCCTGAAAGTCTGACAGAGAAAGGCTGGGTAGAGCCGACCTCGACAAGCTCCCCGAGCGGAAGGTCAGTTCGACCTTTTTATTAATAGTATCAACACTAGATCGGGTCAGCTGCGGGAACGCATTTAAAGGGGAAAAAAAATCTGACCTCAAAATACGGCCCTTCACGAGCTGGTTGACTTGAAAACGAGGCTTCCACTCCTTCACGAACTGTGAGTGGCACGAATATGAGCATGGTCCAGAAGGCGATACTCATTCACACAATTACCTCGTCAAAGAGCTCTTTAATTTGCACGCGAGCGTCGATGGAGCGACCCAGTGTGACGAATAGTCCATGTTCTGGTATGCTCTTAACGAACCCGCGGACGGTCTCGCCGACTTTCAGATCTCCAACATTGTCGATCTCCCGGTCCACCACTCGCGGGTGGTCATCTGGCTGAGTTTTTGATGCGCGGCTGGATACGACGAGTTGCTTCTTGTCTTTGTCAATTGAGATCACCGCGACCTTGATGATTGAGTCGAGGGCCGGGAATGGTGTGCCTGCCTCGTAATCATCCGATGCGTCTGTAGGGTGCAGGGTACCCGTAATCTTGCCAGAAAATTTGACGACCGTGCCACTGTGGAAGTGGCGGAGCACCCGTCCACCGACAACCTGCCCGATCTCGACCGTCTCCATTGTCAGGACTTGCTTATGTTCTATCGCGGGCTTGGTCTTGGGCCGGCTCGCGACAATCACGAAGCCCTTTTCTGTATTACGTGTCACCACAACGAGCTCATCTAGCACCTCTCCGACCTTAAGAGAAGATCGTAACTGGGAGACAGAGAGGTTGCGATGGTTCGCCAAGTTCTTCAAGGACAGCAGTGCGCGGATATCCGACGGGTTGAGAGACAAGACAGCATTGTCTTTGTGAATATCGGTCACCACACCGTCAACGTTGGTACCAATCTCGACAGCGCTGATGTCGGCAACGTTGATGTCAAAACTAGGTGCAGCACGGCGGATACTCGCGGTGATGTTGCCCTTCTCCGAGTTCACAGAGATGATGCGAACCTTGACCGGTTTTCCCACCTTGAAATTGCCGGACAAGGAACCAACCAGGTTTTCGCTGGCGGGGTTTCAGTAACGAGAAGTATTGCGTGACTGTTCGTTTACCCAGCTTCCTTGAATGGAATAGAACCCTTGACGTTGTTGAAAAATTCCACGAGCAACCTTTTTTCTGTTATTTTGAAGATAACGGCATGAGTCACCACTCCGACTGCGGCATCTTCTAAGCGAGACACAATAGGCAGATCTGATTCAACTAGTGTCTTCTTGGCTGTCAGAGCGACTCTCTTTCTCTCGGGATCGACAACAAGAACCTAAAGGACAAATAGTCGACGAATGGCTTTGTCACCAGATGGGTGTGGACTCACGCGACACTTGATGTTCGCACCCTCTTTGAATCTCTTCTGCGGATGCTTCAACACGATGTCTGCGTAGTGATTGGGGAAGACGACGCCATCTACGCTCCCGGAGATAGAAACGAACAAGGCTCCCTCTGTCAGTTTCTTGACTGTACCCTTGAGGAGCTCCCCGACTTGGACATCCGAGACTCTGAGGAATTGCTGTTCCAGAACCGACGCACGCATCGACAGCTGAAGGACGCCATCAAAAGGATGGTACCCTGTGACCCTGGCACGGTGCGAAGCACCAATTTTCCATGCACCAGATGAAACAGATAGCGAAGGAACATAGTCGTCGGATGCATGGGAGATCTAGGAGGGCTCGGACTGGTTGTAGGCGGAGTACAACAAACACTCACATGGACAAATCCTCGGATGCCCTCCTGCACGTCAACCAGAAGACCGCGCTCGGGCTCTACCTTGACGATCTTTACAGAGTCTAGCGTGGTGCCGACGGGGTATGCTTCGTCAATACTCGTGGTATCCCCGTCACCACCTCCTGCATTGACAAATTTCTGCTCCAGGGCGATGACGTGGAAGGCGAGTGAGAGGGAAAAATGTGGAGGGGATGTACCCGGAATCTCATACAGTACTCTTGCTTTAACCTTCTTCCCGGCCTTAAAGTTGTCGACAGGGTCGCCTGGGGGGAGGTGATACTCATCTATAGTGCCTTCAAAGTATCCTAGTACTTGAACGTTCAACCCGAGGGGCGAGACGCTCGTGATCAGGCATTGCGCCAGTTCTCCGGGAAGAATCGATTTCACGTTAGTAACCTCGGTTAGCTACAAATCAAAGCTTATTATAAGGGCGGCGAAAAGTAGATGTGGACATACATGGGAAACCCTTACGGATGGAGGATTAATCGTGACGTTGCAAGTGCGCCCATTGCTCGACATTTTCAAAACAGAGACATCAACGATAGCGCCGATAGCTAGTCTCTCTGAGCCCTCCAGAGCCTTCTTCGCGTCTTTGAAGGATAAAAATCCTGAAACTTCTGGGACTCCTAGATTAAGAATGTACCCGTGGTCTTCAATACTTTTGACGGAGGCAGACATGGTCTACGTCCGTATGAGCGAGTTGTTCACGAAAGCGGCGCGTAGTCGTTACTCACGAAACCAGACTTCAAGTCTGTTTTTACCACCCCCTGATTCACGTGCTCGGGGACGAGGCTCAGCTCCACCCGCCGGCTGGCCTTTTCGACGTCATCTCTCGCTCGTCCAGATCCAGCTGCGGTTGTTGTCGCGCCAGTAGCGACTACGACGCAGCGAAGATACTGGCCAGACCGAAAGAGGTCGAAAAGGTCAAGTGCGCGAGACGTCCTAGCATCTACATCTTCCACTTCCTCGTCGGAGGGTAGCTCATCGTCGGCATCCATAGACTCCAGAGCAGAAGTAAATTCAGAAGTGATTTGAGTGATTGGTACATGGCCATACAGTTGGTTCGGCAGGGAGACGACGAGAGCTAGAGGTTCAATAGAGACTATTTGCGCAAGTATTTTCATCCCCACAGTAATGCGCTATTAGAAGAAACTTCTGTCCACATTAACCTTCATACATGGTCTCCTGCGACGTACCTTATAGTTCAGGTGTTCTATTCGTATGGCATTTGCTTTCTTCTCTCCATCGTCAACCGCCTTGCCTTTGCCCTTGGCATCTGACTTCCTACGCGCCTTCTTCGTTTTCTGCGCATTTTCCTGGAAACTTCCTGTAAGAATTAGCGCATACACAGTACGATGCAGCTCTCGAACCTTAAACAGCTCCTCCTCGGCCTCTTTTATAGCCTCTGCGCGAATGGCCTTCACCTCCTGGGGTGTATAGGTTGTACCGCCACCTCGAGGAAAATCAATCTCCTCCGGAGCGATGGTGTGTTGCAATGGCTTCGGCTTCTCGGCTTTCTGACTAGCCTTTTTCTCCTTTTTTTCTTTCTTGTCCGCGCTCGTTTCTGCAGGCTTGATTTTCTTCGCTTTGGGAGAAGTAGCGTCCTCTAAGCCTCTCTTTTTCGAGACCATAGTACAGAAGTACTCAGTCGATTTGGCGATCCGGACCGATGATTTCCTGAAAGCAGATAACTATTTGATAACTACACATTTTTCAAGATAACAAATTTCCTGAGATATTACAGCAGGTTCCATATCGATAGATACCCGTCATTTCGAATACACAAGCGGACTTCCGAAACGTAAGAGCGGGGTTCATAATTAAGAGGAGGAAAACATTATTTGGAAATGGGTTATTTTACGAAATTGGGGTTATAGAATAGTTATCTGCTTTTTCCATGCTCGGCAGTCGTGAAGCCTGCGTGAGCCCACTCTCTGTCTGGGAAAGTGCTGTTATGGTCAGCGGACATCTGCACAGTGCGTTACACGAATGCACATCGGGTTTGGGGATGCGTCGGTCTGGAACTACTAAGACCGCGTGCAGCTTGGCGTGCAACCTCCAGACTGCTGCAAGGGCTGCTGTGTACGGTGGCAGCTGACAAAGCTACCTCACGTGTTGCCACATCACCACCGTCTCATCCAACCACCTTGTCCGCTCACTTTATCCTCAATCTCCTCATATGTGCTCTGTTCACCCCAGAATCATCATTACTTTCCCTCTTCAACTTGATAGACTAGCCTTCCCCCAAATTTGACACCGGGTCCAAAGGTGAGTCGTATACTTTTTTCCGGGCTGTACATGCTTTCCTTACATCCGCACGCCAAACCAATGTCCTCGGCCTTCAGCTTCAGCTTCGAGTTCCCGCTTCACGTCCCTCCCTCATCCCATGTCAGACGCGTTGGCCATGCTGCCCTTTTTCGATCCACCATTGCCTCCTTCCTTTTTCCTTTACCCACTATTTCCTCAGCCCCCATCATGGAGACGCGCCTGGCGACGAGCTGGGGCTTGGCGCAGTAATCTAGGTATGTCCTTTTTTGTTTCATTTTGTTTCATTCTCTGTCTCGCCGCATCCCTCAAGTCCTCACCGCCTCGCCTTATGTACGTCCATGGTCACCGCGTCCATCCATCGCCGTCGCCACCCCCATTACGACACCCGCTGCACTGTGCTCCTCAAGTCCTTACCGCTACCGCTACTGCCTTATCGCACGCAAGCCTGTGGCCGCCGTGTCCACCCATCACTTCATGGGAGTCCGCCACCCCGTCTCACGGCGCGTAAGACTCGTCATGACGCCACATCGCGGTGACATCACAACACTGCCACGACGCCGTGCGAAATTCCATTGCAACATCGACTCAACACAGCACAAGTCCCGCCACGACAAGCTGCAAATGATGACGAGAGTGAGGCCACTCCGGCGAGGGCAGCAAGACGTTGACGACAATGACCACAACTGCGACAGACTACGACCGCAACCACGACAATGCAAGGCGAACACGGGAACAGTGGTTACAACAACCATGCGCTGACAACAACGGTGACAATAGAAGGCGATGGGACGTCGCTAGCCACAATGTTGGCCCTTTACTTACAGTAAAGTGTAGCTATAGGTTTGTTTCTCATCGAATATACGAGTTTTCTATGTTTTTTTACTTGCGTGATTCCTGAGGTCAGTGCCTCACGCTCGCAGCTTTCCCTTGATAATTATAAGTACGTTATATAAATACATTATTTAATTACTACAATTATTTTGTGTGGGAAGAAAACTCGGCATGGTCACCGAAATACCCATTCAAATGCCGCCTATGTGTGAAAAATGGTTGCTAGGTATCTATCGATATGGAACCTGCTGTAACTATGGTCGAAATTCAGAAGTTCGCTCGCTGTCATCCTTTTTTTGAATCATGTTTATTCCGGGGCAGTAAAGCCGGTGCTCGACTCCCTACAGAGCGAGATTCAAGAGAGGTAATGTAACGAGAGTCACATGCGCCGTGCGAAGAGTAAATAGTACGGGGAAAGAAATGGATCAGTACTAGAGACGCGGGAAGGCCAGAAACCGAAGGGGAGAGAAACCTGTCAAGTATGTAAAATATGACAGAGGGGGCACGGTAAGGCAAGAGTCAGCGCAGAAGGGCGTCTACCGGGCGGCCTGGGCTGGGCGCTGTCGTAGATAAGTGGCCTCCTGTGTTGATCTCGTGTCATAGTAGTGGGTTTGAACAACAAAAAAATTGTTGATTAGTCCGCCGGATCCCTACTCACTCCGAGTCTAGGGGAATGTCGGTTTCAGACATCATCCAAGCACCATAGTGATCCTCGTTACCCCCGCCTCCAGGATAATGCGAGCGCCGCACGTCTGGAGCACTTGATGTCGAAAACATGCGGTTCCATCTGTCGGTTTTGTCCAATAGTGCTACCCATTGTGTTTTGTTTTCGTCAACTGGTTGCAGTAGGTCCGGGCCTATTCCTGAGCACCAGAAATCGTACGACGTGTACTGGGGCTGTCCGTTCACATCAAAAATTGCTGTGCCTTGTTCCAGTGATTTATATCTCATTCGCTTGAAAGATGGCTCCCCTTTGCCAAGGGCAAACACAATCCGAATGATGGGAACGGTGAAACCTGGTCTGTCATCTCCGCTGACCAACTCGCAAAGAAAGGGATCCATGTTCTTGAAAAGATTGGTGTTGGGAGTCGGGTTATCGGCATGGTTCGTCACTTGAACGACAATGAATCCGACCTTGTTGATGACGAGGTCACTGGTGTCATATAAATACGGATAGACCAGATCGAAGCCAGGTTGACAATTGGTTCCAAATACGGCTGCGCCACGGGCCATGATCGAGACTAGATACGAACGGTCCATGGTATCGAGTTTTGGTCGTATCATGTGGTTGAAGTGTATCTTGGTTTTTTCGAACACGTCCCCGAACTTTCGCGATGGAAAATCCGCGCGACAGACCGACGGTAGTGAACCCAACATGGTGATGAAATGTTTCGGGTGAAATAAGTTGGACAGTAGGTCTTTCACCGAGAAGATAGGGCAGAATCGAGTCGGTTTATAAGGGAAGAGTTCGTGAAGTATCTGCCGGGCGTACAAGTCCCGAGCTCGCGTGAAGAATGCTGCGACCAGCAGCTCTCCTCCGTCTCCGTGGTTGATGGCATACGGCTCGAGGACATTGATAAGAGCGTCGGGTAGGTTGAAGTTAGGGTCGTGCGCCATGATGAAGGATGCTGCCTCAGAGAGTATTGGCTCGGATGCCGCAACACTACGTACAGCAGCAAAACCCCTGGGAATAGATAGGCAGACGCGCATGAAATTGGATATTTGAAGTTGCTCTTTATCCACCACATCATAGATCGTCGTGAAACCGCTGGTTGTGCCGTTGATGTCGAGAGCCAAGCGCTGCGACAAAACAGCACACTCATGATCGCTTGTAAAACGGTCAGAGTGGCCACCTGGCCCACAGAGTAACTTTGCGACAGCAAATTCGAGGAGGATTTCACGACTTCCTTCACTACCGCAATCATATAGTGTACCCCACCTGTAAAAGAAGTAAGGATGTACCAAAACAATCTAAAAACACACGACTTGCAATGGACGTCCCATGTGCACGATGCATTCGGTGGAAGTGACGTCCTCAATAGTTTTGTATCGATCGAAAATCTTGCGGTCGTGCATCAGGTGGTCAAATCCAAGATCGCTGAACGAAAGGGGTGGCATGACCCCCTCTTCGCGCATCCCATCAGAGGGGTCCATGTCTCTTGGGATTGTGAATTGCGAGATTTTGCTAGTAGTCGAGACAAAAAACGAAAAGAAGGAATCGTTTTTCAGCTTGTGAAGAGCCGATTGAAGGTCGACGAAATGAGTCCGACTGGTATCTGGCTCCGTCAACGAATGTGCTTCATCGAATGCAATGAACACGCTTGGGGCCTCAGAGTGGTCGGTCCGTGGGCCAAGGCTAGTTATGAGTACTTCCAGTGCCTCCCCCACATCTTGATAATTCGGTGCACTGGTCGTCCTCTGTAAAACGTAAGAATATGATATTTAATCAGTAGACACGGCTTACGACCACAACAGCTTCCGCAATCTCATTGTAAAATGTTCGTCTCTTTCCCCCCACGCTGGCCATAGTTTGTCCGTCTGTCATGTACTGTCTAAATTTTGTTATGCGTTCGGATCGGCTTGAAGCTCCTTTCAACTCGTCGGTAATGACCCTTGTGGTCTTCTCGAACAATACAATCAGAAAATGGAGCATTCCATTCTCGTCGATTTGGGTGAGAAGGTCACGAATAGCATCGTCGGGTGGAGGAAAACCTATAAACATGTGAGGGCCATGAGGGTAAAGATAGTGGATCATATTTACCACTGGTCTCTTTCCGGCGGAGGTTGACAGGAATCAAGAAGTGATTTTTGGAAAACTCGTCCAGTAGGCGTGACTTGCCCATTCCAGATGATTGCACAATCGAGCAGTACGGACCGTATGTCGAGTGTTTGCTTCTCTCCTCGATAACGTGCTGTTCGAGAGCCCGCAGCACAGGGCCTCCAATAAACGGCACCTTCCAGGATTCCATAACGGCTAAAAAGTACGGAATTGTGTGATTAGATCGCTAAGTGTGAACGAGTGAGATTACCTTCTTCCTGATATTTGCGGCGAGATCCGATTTTACTTGAAGTGAGATCATCAGGATCGTTGATGTGAAATACAGTAGACTTGCTCATAACGTATCTGGGGTCATTTGCACGCAATATGAAATATATGCACTATAGTCATGTGACTTGTACCCGTGTGACCCCATGGAGATCCGGGCCATTGCGGTCCGCCAGCCAGAATAACTTCATCCTGATTACCTCAGCGACCTTTCTCACTCACCGCCGTCGTGCACCACCGAAGGCATTCATCACTGTGACGCTTAGTTAGTGAAAAAAATGGGTATGTTCGGTTTGAGGTAGCCTGTTTACGATACTGATCTTTCTTCCCGCTAGATTATCAGGTTGGTCGTCGTGTCGATGCGCCACCGTCTCCCATCTCATAACTTTTCTTTCACCTGCTAGAATCGAGTCGGTTCAAAGTTTGGCGGGGGTGGTGTCGCGGGGGCGTCGGAGACCAACATTGACCGGCGGGAGCGTCTGAGGAAAATTGCCATGGGTGTCGTCGACCTGAACAAGGTGCGTTTTCTTTCGGACCAACATGCCCTCCGACTCAACGGCGGGCGTAGGACCCTTATATCCTGCGCAACCATCTCGGATCGCTGGAATGTCGTCTCTGCCTCACCCTCCACACAAACGAGGGCTCCTACCTCGCGCACACCCAGGGCAAGAAACACCAGACGAACCTCGCGCGGCGTGCGGCGCGCGACATGAAGGAGGGCGAGCTGCAGGTCGCCCCGAAGCAGTCGAGCGTGCAGCGCAAGGTGTTCCTGAAGATTGGGCGGCCGGGGTATCGCGTGACGAAAGTACGCGACCGCGAGTCGGGCAAGGAGGGCATGATGGTGCAGATCCACTTGCCGCAGATCAAGGCCGGCGTCATCCCGCGCAGGCGGTTCATGAGCGCCTGGGAACAGAAGAGAGAACCTCCAAACAAGTCGTATCAGTATCTCATTGTACGTGCATGAGTTATACTCTGGACTTGGCATGGCTTACGTTTCTTGGGCTTTTTTTTTTTTTTGCAAATAGGTGGCTGCGGAGCCGTACGAGACAATCGCTTTTCGTATCCCAGCACGCGAGATCGAAGACGAGCTCGATGATGGAGGCTACTGGAACTGGTCGCATTGGGATCCAGACACCAAACAATACAGCTTTCAGTTCATGTTCCGGCAATCTTTCTGATCGTGTATACACTGTATCTACACGCTCGTTCGTAATAAGTATCCCCCACTAAATTGTTCAGGGAGGCTTCAGGCGTATAGGAAATACGGAACACCAAAATACATACGTCGTTTTAGAGATAAGGCACAGCACGACCGTCCCGGATATGGCTAAGGAAACTATTTGTTTACGGATACAGTCAGTCAGTCTACAAATGGATGTGTGAGATGCAACTATTCTGACAGGACGCAAGGCAAGACAAGGAGATGGAATAATACAAACTCGGCGCAGAAAAGTACAACTCACGGCGACAGGATTAGGACGAGAATACGTGGGTCCACTCACTGTCCGCTCATCTGCGTTTGCTGAGCTTTCGAGGCTCCTGGTGTGCACGCACTCGAAGCTGCTGCTTTTCATTTATTACATGTTTCGACGGCTCAGTAACACGAACTTCGTGTACAGTCGGTTTAGAGCCCTTGCCGAATCCGAAGAAAGAAAGCATTCCGCGATTCACCGTCTGCGGCGGCTTGTGGTGACGCTGTGGTACGACGCTAGGTGCGCTGCGCTTGCGCAGCAATTGAGAAGGTCGTCGAGGGTCGCCACCATTGACACGTGATGATGGGGGGTGACCAACGGAGTTTTCGGCACTGGCGGCAAGTGGGGTTGGCATCACAAGGTGCTTTGGCACGTGCCGCGGTGCACGGGATGACGAGGAAGATGTCACAGATGATGGGTGTCCCGCGCGCATCGCAGCCACAGTTTGTGAAGGCGGCTCATAGCGTCGAGGGGATTCCTGGCGGTGAGCTCTCGAGGAAGCTGGAGGAGAACTGCGCGGGGGACTTCGACGACGACCTGTCTCTGTCGGCGGGGAGGCGCGCGGAGGCTGACGACCATAAAAGCTATCGACGTGACTCTGGGAGGACGGTTCCGAGCGTAGCTCACGCGATGGATAAATGACCTCAGGAGCTAGTGGAAGTGCGCGCGAACGGTGGTTAGGAGAGTCTGGGCCATGATCAGGGTTGGTGAGATACAGGGTACGCGAAAGGCGCTGGTCAAGGTCTGGGCTTGGAGGGACTTCGGAAGGGGACGCAAACGCCGTAGACGGCTCTGAGGAAAGCTGAATGTTGGGAACCGGGCCATTGTAAGAGGAACGGCGTCTGGCATCCTGATCAGAACCAATACGCTGGGGGTATGGATGAGGTGGCATGGGATTGAAGGGGGTTTCCGAGGTGTACCTAGACATCTGAGGCTGGTGGGCGCTGTTTTGACTCCCGGTAGAAGGTGGGGGTTGGGGCTGATATATACTCGGGTCCATAGGGTATGGGCGTTTGTGAGCCTGGGCCTCGTGTCTTACAGGATGTGGAGTATGGTGCGATTGCTCGAGAGGCACATGAGCCGGGTTTGTGACGGGGAGTGTCTGATTGCGACGCAATGACGATCTAACGGAAGCTGCATCGTAATCTATTTTTGAACGCTCGGTCGGCACGTGGGAGGGAGGGATATATTGATCCGGAGGATATGTTGCGGGAGCACTTTCGAGAGGATATTGAGGCGGCCGCATTGGTTGATAGATAGAGCTCTGGAGAATCTGCCCGGGCTTCAAGTTCAAGGACATGGGATTGACATTGGGCTCACTCTAAATGGGACGTGAAAACAGGAATAAATGAGTGGGACAATACGAACCTGGATGCTTCGGGATGGACGAAGGGGAGAACCAGCAGAAACTTGTTGTTGAATCCCTTTTATGCGCAACAGAGGAGAGTCAATCGGGTTCGTTTCGTTAAGAATAGCGGCGACGGCTTCGTAAGGGCCTTTGTGATGAAGGTTAATGCCATATGGATTAGTCTCGTCAAGTTCGTCTATCGAGTCTAGATCAGCGAGATTTACTCGACTCGAGGATCGTGCGCGGCCCTCTTTTGGACGTTCTGAGAGACCAGGTGGAGGTGGAGCTGATGATGAAGTAACATTACGGAAGGTCCGGTCCTCGTGCACGGCAAAGTTTTCAACTGATGGGACGATTGAGCCCGAAACCTCGGGGTAATCGTTCGCGGGTTCAGCAACATGTGCGGAGCGGCGTTTAGGACGGTGCTTGGCGTTACGGGGGTGCGACTGTCCTTCATCCGGAAACATACCCGGCACATCCGTAACCGAGGTAGAGCGGAAAGTAGAATCTGGGAATTCGTAGACCTGGTCCGAACTACGGGTCGTGGAACGAGGGACCGAGGGAGTGAGGAGAGCCGAAGAGCCAGAAACGGAAGAGTCGGATGTAGAGGAAGACGATAGAGCGGAAGGGGGTACAAAGTAAACGGATTGTGCTACTGACGGCGGTCCCCTGCTGAGTTCGTGATATGAGTGTGAACGGCCTGGTAGATTGGGGACAGGGCCGGACTGTGGCACAAATCCAGGTGGAAGGTCCGAGCTAGAATGAGAGCGGACTGGGAAAGACGTCGGGGAGAGCATATCCCTTTGACCATACCAATGGTCAGGATTGATAATGGGATCTGGAGCAAACGCGGGGTCGTCGACCAAGGAGTGCCTCAAAGAAGGGGGCGAGACGGGAGTGGATGGTATGGGGGAATGCCGCATGTACGGTGAGTCTTGATGGGAATCATAGGACAATCGTGAAGGTGGCGTCCAAACCTGATGGGAGTGCGAGCGCTGTGGGTATTGGTGGAGTGTCCGCGCAGTGGGATAAGGGGCATACTCAGGATGGGGGTCGTCGAGAGGGTAGCCAGTGGAATAGTCCCAGGTAGCGGACGAAGGGTAAACGGCACCGGAGGCCATTAGAGGTGGAGATGAGTGGGGAGCGATGTGTCAAAAGGAACAAGTCCGCGGCGCAAGTTTTAAAGAAGGTATTTAAGGCAGAACCGAATACGAAGCTGGGGAAGTGAGGGACAAGGGAGAGGGAATATCAAAACGATTCAAGGGAGGAATAGCGCAACTCACCTCATCCATACACAACCACCGTGACACACACCTTCACCGGCTTCACCTTCACCTTTGCCGTCGATTGTGAACGGCAGCCACGGCCATGGCCACGCCGTCACGGCAGCCAGCCACGGTCTCATTGTCCACGCCACGCGCCACCACTCTCTCCCTTCCCACCCGGCCCGTGTGCCCCGTTATCATTCCCACGTATCTCTTTCAACATCGACTGCCGCATACATCTCGATGAGCTCGGATTTACTCTCTCTACGTGCAGAACTCAAGTATTTTGAGAGAGAATTCAAGGCTGAGAATGGACATGCCCCTTCAGTCGACGATATCAAGAACGCAGGATTCGGTACGATCCTGGTGCTGTTCATTCCTGAGACACATCCACGGCTCATCATTACCACCTAGTACAGCCGATAAATATAGGCTCTACAAGAAGCTCTCCAAGCTCGGAAACGCCACTGGCTCTTTCCGAGAAAACCCAATTATCCCCCCTTCGACCCCCCCACGTTCTGCCCCTCCCAAGTCAGAGGCACCCCAATTTATCATCCCTAGATCACGCGCAGTCAAGACTGTTATCGTTCCCGGATCCAATCCCTTCTCTCCCGTGAAGAATAAAGAAAAGCATGCCGCATCCAACTCTCTCTCTACTCTCGATGGATCCGCTAACCCCTTCACCACACCGCGCAAGGCCAAGCAGGCGCCCTTTCCGCCATCAAAATCACTATCTCCCGATCCTTTCCCGCCCATACAGACGCTTGTTGACCCTACTCACCCGCTTCAGGAATCCAAGCAAAGTAACACCGTCTCTCGAGCTCGGAAACGACTACGTGGCGAACCTGTCTCGCCCTCTCCTGTCAAAGAGAAGCGCCAGCGTATTCTTCCTGACACACTCCCCTTTCCGAAGATGGACTTACTCAACGCCCAAGATAGCGACGATAGTGATCCGGCGGTGGCTGAACTGGCTGATTCTTCATTTGTGGCTGATTCCCCCATGAAACGTCTTCCAAAAGGCGGCGCATTCAAGCTCCTATTTGAGGGAGGAGCTGGCGATGTCGTTACCCAGGAAGGACCCTCCCGATCACAGAAAGTGCCATCTAATTCCGGACTTGGTTTGTTTGGGTCGAAATCACAACGTGCAAGGAGCGTGTCGACGTCTTCGGACTCTGAGACGCTCTCCGATAATCATCAAGCCCCCGAAATGAAGGTTTCAGATGGAAATTCCGTCAAATATAGTGCAAAATCTCGGATTGAAAAGCGTTTATACCCCGATGGCCTTGCGTCCCGCAAGAAGAATCGTTTCGATGCTATGGAACTAACGGGGCCAAAACAGGTTATACAAGCCGATCGTACTGTGGAATACTCACAGGGTATAACAGCTACCAAACCCTCGCTGGCTGGCACAGAGTCTGACTCTCGCGATACCCTTTGCCCTAATCACCGCCCCGCCCTTTTACCGCCTTCCCCGCCTCCGGCCGGTTCAAGTTCTGCACATGTTGGGAAAAGAAAAGCGAAAGGCCCAATCGCTAAACGAACCAAAGTCCCGGAGGATTCGGGATGTGAAGACGAAGATGGCGTTGATGTTCACGTAAAGATCCGCGAGTGGAGCTGGCAACTGCGCAAATCAAGCCGTGTCACAGACACGTTAGCGGAGGACTTAGACCCCGTTCTTGGCTTCGGCGCGCATGACCGACAGTCAAGTCCAGGTCCCATGATCGGCGATACGCCAGGTGACATTGTGGTCAACCTCCCAGACGACCTGCGTCGGTTGCTCGCAATTTCTCCGTCCAAAGCTCAGCCCACACGCGATGTCAGCGTGGTGCGCGGCGTGTTGTACGGTGAACGCACGAGCAATTATGACGCACAGAGGGGTGGGGACATTTGGGGCGTGGGTGAGGTAGATGATGCAAATGACTCGCAGGCTGAGGATGATTGGGAAGGAGAGCCTGTACCATGGGAGACAGGGGAACTATAACGTCAATTCCGCGTGCATTGTATGTCACTCGTTCGTCTGCACGATCTTTGCTATGATTTATGCCGGTATTTGAGCGGCATTGCAGGCTGTCATCGAGACTAAGTTGCTGCGCGCGGTTATAGCGTGTACACACGCGACCACGTGAGGCACGTGGATGTCGCGCGCAGTGGTAACTTACACGCAAAACCCTTTCGCAATTCACCTTAGGCTGTGCGTTATAGTGCTGGTGCATATGTCTGCCTCGCCGCGCGTGAACCACGAATTTGGCATGTGCCCCGCGTCCCCAAACGCCTCTGCGTGCTAGTACCTGCGGAACCCCTTAGATGGAGGAGGTTTACCAGGTGTACCTTCCCTCATGGTGTTGCCGTGGAGCGTCCCTCGGTTTTCCCCACACTCATTACTGCCCACTTGGCGCGTCCATCACGTATGTGTGGACGGTCTCACAGTAACATGGCCGCATGTTTTGGTTCGCGTAGCCCTGCCCTTCTCAACGTGCCCCTCCTGCGCACCAGTTATTACCTCCCACCCGCAACCCCGACATCCATATCGCTCTTTCCTCTCATCCACACCTAACGACTATTCAAGACTAGCTCCCGCCTTTTTTGCTTCACGCTTATTATAATGCCTCCCCGCCGTGGTGCCAGACAACAACAGAAACAGCAAAAGCAGGAGCCTCCCAAGGCCCCTGGCTTAATTCGTGATCCCGAAGTCGCCTTTAAATTAATGGAATATGTCCTGGACAGCCCCAATGGCAAGAGGACTCTATCGAGACTCGCAAGAGTGTCGAAGGTGTTGGTCGAGCCGGGATTGGGCCTGTTGTGGAAAGAGCTGGATAATCTCGTTCCCCTTATTTCTCTATTTCCGAACCAACTATTTAAGAGGGCCAAGCGCCCCGGGCTAGGCCTAGTAAGCTAATCCGATTCATTGGACCTTGTGATCATCTCACATCGTGAACATAGGCTGAACCACCAGCCCCAGAGCACTGGGAGAAGGTCGTTCAATATGGTGAGCGCGTGCGGCGCCTCACGTACGACGAAGGCTCCAAGAGTGTTTCTCCTTCCATCTTCTCTATCATCGACGAACATCGTCCGCGCACCTACATTCTTCCCAACCTCACCACACTCGTCTGGCGCATCGAGACACCCGCCGGGCTTGACCACCTCAACCTTTTCCTCAACCCCGAACTGCAGAACCTCACACTCGACATCGCCCCGCGCCTCCCGCAAATTGGCGATGTACTTGCTGATATCTCGCGACGCACAAAACTCAGCTCCCTATCCTTGACTTCTCTCGTGCCGCTGCCGGACGACCTCCCACGTCACCTTGCTCCGCAGACAGACCTCGATAGAGTGGTGTTGATGGCGCCTGGCGCGCTTTCACCCGGCCTTGGACGCTGGTTGGCCTCTCTCGAGCGCTTGCGGTCCCTGCAGTTAGACCTCTCGGGTCGCCCAAGCAAAGCTGTGGACGATTTTTTCCGACACGTTGGAGCCTCAGGTTCTGGGTTCAGCACGCCAAACTCGGCTCGATCGCGTGACAGCGGCGTGTTCTCTAGCGAGGACATCGACTTTACCGAGATCAAAAAGTCGATGAAGAAATCGAAACAGCGTGCCGCTGTTGATGACCGTGCTCCGATCAGCGGAGCCTTCGTGGCGCTGAGGTCATTGCAGCTCACGGGCGAGGTCCCCGCCGTCGTCGCCTTCCTCCGGCGCATTGCCAGCCCGTTGGCGCAGCTGGAGCTCGTCATCGAGGATCCATTCGACAAAGCTGACTGGCGCAACCTCTGTGTTCTCCTTTCGCAATCCTTCGGAGAGAGCCTACAGTCCTTGAAGATATCCGCCGGTGGCTCATCCCGCTTCAACGACCTCGTCCGCTCGACGACAACCAGAGCGGAACCCGTTTCCCGCAGGCTGTCGCTCGAAGCGCTGACCGGTCTTTTCCGCCTCACTCGTCTCGACATCGACCTCCCCGAATCCGTCATCGTCCAGAACTCCGACGTCACGCAGCTCGCCGAGGCCTGCCCCAACTTGGAGATCCTCCGCCTCTGCCCTACCGCACGCTTCCCCGTCTCCACCGGGCCACCCAGTCTTACCCTTGACGGTCTGGCGCAGCTCACCGCACGCTGCCGCAATCTCGAGACACTCGCCGTCGTCGTGAATGGGGACGCGGTTGACCCACGGATGTACACGCACCGTGTCGTGTCCTCGCGCACGCTGCTCAAGCTGCACCTCGGCCACTCGTGGGTGCGCGAGCCGCTCACCGCCGCGTTGGCGCTATCGCATCTGGCACCACACGCCGACACGCTCAGGTGGTTCCACGAGAAGAACCGCCCCGGCTTCATCGAGACGCACGCCCTGGGTTGGCAGCGCGTGGCAGAGATGCTTCCCCACCTCCAAGACGTGCGTCTCACCGAGCGCTGGATGGCCGGGCACGCGGAACTCCCCGAGCCGCGACACATGGTCGACAAAGCCATTGACGCTAAACCTCTCATGCGCGATAATGTCGTCCAAGCAGTACCCAAAATGACATCCACCGCAATGCAGGTCGTGCCCCGAACTTCCGACAAGGCGGTCTCGGCATGGCCACGCGCCAGGTCTACCGCGGTCGACGCTACGCCTGCCGTTAACAGTCAGGGAGTGGACGCCGTCCCGACTTCTGTGGATGAAGGCATCATGGTATCGCCTGTTATGGTCTCGCGGGAGATCGGAGCTGTCGTCGAGACGGTCTCGGAGTCCGTGGACGCCACGATGGCCTCGGAGTCTGTGGACACTGCGATCCCGGGCGTCGGCGAGATCATGGACATCGACGACGAGGCGGAGATGTCTCCTCCCTCGCCACCGAAGAAAGCCCCTTACATACCACAAATCTATGTCCCTACGGTCGTCGGCAGCGCAATTACTCTCGCGTGGAAGACGATGCTTTTCGGTCCAAATTTCGTGACCGCACGCATGCAAGACGTCTGGGCGATGACCCCCTTCCATGCGTCCAAAACTCGTGCCGACATGGCCCAGCTTCAGGAGGAGGAAGAGGAGGAGGGGTCCGTCGTGTCGGAAAAGGTGCTGCCTGTGGATTCGGGCGTGGGTCTGGACACCGACATCGTTCCTGTCTGTATATGATTTTATGCTCTTAGTATGACCCTTCGTTTCGCTCATGTTTTCCCGTATGCGTTATCCTTTTTTTCTTTCTTCTTTTGCACTTAGGAGATGTCGGACACTAGCACGGCGGCGAGCAATGGACACGATACTCATGAATTTCACGCATTTGAATCTCCAGAACGTGTTGAGAAGACAAATGTTCTTGGTGACGAAACGGTATGTCGAGTTCACATTGACGCAGAAACACCCTCCCGCGGTCCCAGCCGGCAATCAGCAAAGATCGAGTTTACTCAAAAAGGAAACCCTAACCTTGGCGCGGCGAGGACGCGTCAGTCCGAGTCGAATCGACCGAGTACGCCCATCGCTTCACCAAACACCATGTCCGAGGGCGTCAGCGCAAAGCTCCAGCAAAAAGACTTTACACCCGAAGTAGATGAGTTACTTCCTCAGGCCACAGTGCTTGCGCAGGTGGGCTCCCCACTTTACTGCAGAGAGTTCGAGTCTTGGCTCACGATGTTCTAGGCTGGGAACCTCCAGGAGGCACTGGACAAGCTCTTCACCCTCGAGAAGCAAGCAAGAAATGTGAAGCAGTCCTTCCTTTCAATAACAGCTCGTTCTCATTCGATATCTCTCAGGGTTCTGACTTGAAGTCGACCACGCGACTCGTGAAGGCAATCATCGAGCTGGAGTACGATGCGCGAGACTACACGCAGCTCAACTCGAGCATCAACACGCTGAGCAAGAAGCACGGACAGTTGAAAGGTGCTATTCAGGGCATGGTGGAGCTGGCCATGTCCTGGCTGGACGAGATCAAACAGAGAGACGGGACCGAAAAGTGGCTCGAGTTGGTCGAGACGCTGCGCACCGTAACGGAGGGCAAGGCACGTCACTCCTAGCCGCACCGCTGAGCGGGTCCCGTAGCTCACGCGTTCTTCTATTCTAGTTGTTCTTGGAGACACCACGGGCTCGCGTCACGCTCTCCCTTGCCCACCACCACGAGACCTTGTACCGAAACCCGAAGCCCAAAACAGCGCCGCCTCGCGACTCCCTCATCACAGCCTCCGATCTGCTGTCAGACCTTCAGGTCGAGACGTACTCTTCGATGGAGCGCGTCGAGAAGACCAAGTTCATCTTGGAACAGATGCGTTTACTCCTCGAGGTGGCCCGACTGAAAGACGCGGAGGCCCCAAATGCGGGAAAAGGCGACAAGGGTGCTCTCAGTGGTGGTGGCGAGACAGAATGGGTCAAGTTGCGCGTGCAGAGCCGGAAGGTCAACGAGCAATTCCTGAAAGAGGCAGCAAATGAGGTACGTCCGTTCGAAGTAGTGTGGGACTGCTCTGAGCTTCCGCACTACAGGGTATTAAATTACAATTCTACGACATGATGGTCCAATACGGCCTGCGACATAAAGCCTACCTGGACGTCGCGAAATATTACCACAAAGTCTGGGAGACACCATCTATTAAGGAGGATGTCCAAGACAAGGGAAAGACGGTACGTGGCGATTCGATTATTCCTACATCTCAATCTAACACTTCTTCTAAGGCTCTTGAGCACATTGTTTACTATGTAGCGCTTTCTCCCCACGACAACGAACAATCAGACATGATGCACCGGTTGTTCGTAGATCCAGCGCTCGAGAAGTTGGAAGTGCAATTGTACGTTTTTTCGCTAAAGTACAACATGAGCAGCCTTCGGTTGACACCTATTCAGCAATCTAATAAAATCCTTCATCACCGACGAACTTATGCGATGGCCCGGAATCGTAGATGTTTTCGGACCGTTCTTACGGAAAACAGATGTCTTCACGAATGACAAGCACTGGGAAGACCTGCATACACGGGTGATAGAACACGTACGTGCGGATTCCGTGCTGCCACCACCGTTTGTTATACTCATCATCCATGCAGAACGTACGGGTCATCGCAAAATACTATACCCGCATCACCCTCACACGTTTGACCGCCCTTCTTGACCTCACCCCTCAACAGGCAGAGGAAACACTCTGCCGATTGGTCGTGGCGGGCACGGTGTGGGCGCGTATTGACCGTCCAGCAGGCATTGTGAACTTCCGCAACAAGCGGAGTGCAGAGGACGTGATGAACGATTGGAGTTCGGACATGCAGAAGCTGCTCGGCCTCGTGGAGAAGACGTGGATGGGGGTGAATGCGGCACAGGCAGCACAGGCTAGGACTAAAGCATGATCACGTTGTACGATATGGGCGTTGCTCCCTCATTTCATTTCATTCCCCCTGTGTGTGTGATGCGCGTGTGGGTCAGGATTGAGTCTCGCCGCTGGACCCGAGTAAGGCATGCTACTTTCCATTTCTCCCAAAGTCGCTCATAGGAACTGCGAGGAGTACGGGTGACAAACACGCTTGGCATGTTGAGGCTTGAAGAACCCTGAGACTCACATTAGGAATTTCGGAATTGACGACGTTATAGGCGAAGTTCTTACAGTAATGTACTGTGTAGTGCCGTCCCGCGTGACCATATGTAGCAGATTACAGGCGCACGATCTTCTCAAATGCCGCATGCACCGGTACTCATTCAAACCCGCCCGTGTGTGTGCGTCTGCCGAAGAACAAGGCTATTCCGCATGGTAGTTATCTATGTGCGACGATCACGAGTGCCTATGAAATCTGTAGAGACCGTCGGTTCTATGGGTTCCGTCAACGCGGGGGAATAATCTGGCCGCACGCCCTCCCTCCACAGACGCACGTACTCCTCACCGCGACTCCAATCGCCCCCGCTGCTGCTACTGCTGCCGCCGTTGCCGAGGGGCACCATGCGCCAGCGCCGGCGCGCAAGCCTCGTGCTATCGTCCAGCCGCTCGCTGCGGCGCTCGTCCGCCTCCAGCACGGCGCCCTCAGCCGCAAAGCCACGTGCAGTCGCGGATGGCCCGAAGCGCGCGCCGTGCGCGATGGACGCCTGCTGCGCTGCGAAGCGCGTCGCGACGTGCTGCACGGCGCGCAGCGTGCGGAACTGCGCAACGGATGCGGCGTACGCGTCGCTGAGCGCGAGGCCGTGGGCCTGGTGCAGGTTCAGCGCGAATCGTACGGCGCTGTGCATGAGCGAGAGATTAGGGAGGGCAGGAAAAGAAATAGGTGGGGCAGAGGAACGTACTCCTCTGGCGACGGGTTACGTCCGCGCTGGCTCAGCCGCGTCCACTGCAGGCCGCCGATGGGGTGCTCGTCCTCGATGGCACCTGCCTCAGTGAGGCTTCGGGGGCGGAACGACTCGAACGGGTGGTCACGGAAGAACTGGCGTCGAATGTCATCCTCAATGTAGCTGATCGCGAGCGGACGTGGGCCCGGGGTTTTTTTCGAGACGAAAGCGCGTTGTTTTGGCGGTGCGCTGTCGTAGGACGTTCGCGAAGGTGGTTCGCGCGGAGGAAGAGGGAGTGGCGGATGCTCGAGGACTGCTTGATACCACACTGGTGGGGTTCTTATAAGGCCAGCACGTACGAGACGAGAGGATTGTTTGTGGACTTGGGACGCAATTCGTCTCACCATCGATGTTTTGGACAAGTCGCGATTATGTCAGCACATTAGTGACGGCTCGTGACGCGTGCCCTGCCGTTGCCGTTTACTGTCAAGATGCAAAAGACACGCTATCATAAATCTCAGGAAGAAGGTAATTTCTCACGTCTACACCTGGAGGTCTAATCAGACGTTCCATACTTTTTAGTTATTATGGAATCTTGGAATGTGCCATTTATTGGAGAACGCGCGTTGTGGGCTCTCGAACAGCACGTTATTGAGGAGAAAAGCAAACGGATGGCATACGGTCCGTACTGCTCAATTGTCCAATCATCTGGGATGGGCAAGTCGCGCCTACTGGATGAGTTTTCCAAAACACACTTCCTCATTCCCATCAACCTACGCCGAGACGAGGCCAATGGTAAGTATGATCCACTATCTTTACCCTCATGGCCCATCACACATGTCCCCAGGTTTTCCTCCTCCTGACGACGCTATTCGCAACCTTCTCACCCAAAGCGACAAGAATGGAATGCTTCATTTTCTTATTGTATTGTTCCAGATGACTACGAGGGTTATTACCAATAAGTTGAAAGAGGCTGATAGCCGATCCGAACGCATAACAAAATTCAGAGAATTCATGACGAAGGGACAGACTATGGCCAGCGTGGGGGAACAGAGACGGAAATTTTACAACGAGATTGTTCTTGCTGTTCTTACTGTGAGCCATGTCTTCATTCTTCTGATCAAATATCATATGCTTACATTTTACAGAGGACGACCAGTGAACCGAATCATCGAGATGTGGGGGAGGCATTAGAAGCGCTCAGAACTAGCCTTGGTCCACCGACCGACTACTCTCCAGCTCCAGACGTGTTCGTTGTATTTGATGAGGTTCATTCATTGATGGAGCCGGATGCCAGTCGGTCTCGTTTCATCGACCTTCAGTCGGCTCTTCATGAGCTGAAAACCGATTCCTTCTTTTCGTTTTTTGTCTCCACTACTAGCAAAATATCGCAATTCGCGATCCCGAGAGACATGGACCCCTCCGACGGGATGCACAACGAAGAGCTCATACCACCCGTTCCGTTCAGCGATCTTGGATTTGACCACCTGATGTACGACCGCAAGATTTTCGATCGATACAAAACTATTGAGGACGTCACCTCCACCGAATGCGTCGTGCACATGGGACGTCCGTTGCAAGTCGTGTGTCTTTATATTCTTTCGGCACATCCTTTACTTCTTTTACAGGTGGGGTACACTCTATGATTGCGGTAGTGAAGAAAACCGCCGAAACATCCTGAAATTTGCTGCCGCGAAGTTACTCTGTAGGCCAGGCGGCTACTCTGACCCTTTTACAAGTGATCATGAGCGCGCTGTCTTGTCCCAGCGCTTGGCTCTCGACATCAATGGCACAACCGGTGGCTTCACAAGGATTCTAGATATGTCGGATAAAGCGCAAGTTCAAATATCCAATTTCATGCGCGTCTGCGTAGCAATTCCCGAGGGTTTTGGTGCTGTGCATAGTGTTGCGGCATCCGAGCCGATACTCTCTGAGGCAGCATCCCTCATCATGAGGAACAACCCTAACTTCAACCTCCCCGATGCTCTTATCAATGTTCTACAATCATATGCCATCAGTCATGGAGACCAAGGAGAGCTACTGGTCGCAGCATTCTTCGCGCGAGCTCGGGACATGTACGCCCAGGGGACACGTCACGAACACTTCCCTCATGACCTGACTCGGTTCTGCCCTATCTTCTCGGTGAAGGACTTACTCTCCAACCTATTTCACGAAGAACATTTCAGCACCTTATTGAATTCTTTACCATCGGTCCGTCGCGCGGATTTTCCATTGCGAAAGTTCGGCGACGTGTTCGGAAAAACCAAGATGCATTTTAACCACATGATACAACCGTTTAGTGACAATTCTATTGACCGTCTGTATCTAGTCTCTATCATGGCCCGTGGCGCGGCCGTACTTGGAGCCAGGTGTCAACCTGAATTTGACATGGTGTATCCATATCTATTTGACACCAGTGACCTTGTCGTCAACAAAGTCGGGTTCATTGTCATTCAGGTCAAGAATTATGCGAATAACCTGACTCCCGACGACGATCTTTTCAAGATGATGGACCCCATTCTTTGCGGGTTAGTCAGCAAAGACGACGGACCGGGTTTCACCGTTCCCATCATTCGGATTGTGTTTGCCCTTGGCAAGGGGGAGCCATCTTTTGAGCGAATGAATTATGACTCACCGACACAAGGTGCAACGACTTTTGACAGGAATGGAAGGCCCCAGTTCACATCGTATGATTTCTGGTGCTCAGGAATCGGCCCAGACTTACTGCAACCGGTCGACGAAGACGACGCGCAAACAAAATGGGTAACACTATTGAGCAAAACAGACAGATGGGACCGCGTGTTTTCGACATCAAATGCTCCAGACATGCGGCGTTCACATTTTCCTGGAGGTGGAGATAACGAGGATCACTATAGTGCTTGGATGATGTCCAACATTCCCCTTGACTCCGTCGTGAGCAGTGATCCAGCAGACTGATCATCTTTTTTTTCTTGTTCAAACCTACTCCCTATCTATCTATCTGTACACTATATATCCGTACGGGGCCCTTCTCGAAGTTCTCTTAGTGCACGACGATTCTGATTCTGTTGTAACTAGAAAAGCGGTAGGGCCCCAAGGGGCCCTACATAAGATCGTATATGAAAGGGATTTAAAAAGCAGAACACAATTCATTACAGTCATAATCAACTCAATGCCCGGTTCCGCTCAGGTTTCAATGCAACGTCCTACATCCCCGGTATTTGAGGCCGAACCCCTGTGCAGCTCTGTTCTTGCTCTCACTTCAACCAAAGGATGAAATCGCTCCCGACAACGAGAAATGGAGGGGAGTTCCTGTAAATGTCTACGTCAGACGCAAAAGTTCGTGTTCACATTTACATGCGTTCCTTGCGGTCAACGAACCTTGTGTGTAAGTACACCATCCCATTATGCGTGCAACGCCTCCGATGAACCAACGTAACGGGCGTCAATATACTCTTTGATCTCGTCTCTTTCTTGTGGAGAGGAGGAATCTGTTGTTGAACAAATAGCGACAGATGCACAATCAGAGCCTTTATAAATATATGTAGGTGTATGTTACATGGTAAGAAAGAGAACGTAACTTTTCACGAAACGTACTTTGTAAATATATTTGACTGCTTTGGAAGCCAGACGTGCACTCGACGTTGATGTGAGTTTCGTACTTGAGTAAAAGAAAAGGAGAGTGCGAAACGACATGTCGGTTGTCAAGCATGGCACGTCTGACTTCAATTTTGCGCCCGGTATCTCGACGCCGTGCTTTCACATATGATTCGGTCGTTATTCTGGTGTCCGTTTGGAAGGGCTTCGGAAATCCTTTCGTATAGTAACCTTTGTCATCCTGGCAAACAGATGCGTACCCTCGGCCACAGGGTCCATTACCATAAAGCGTTTGACCGACTCGAATAATCAGGGTTGATCGCGTACGGATGGGAATTCTGTGGAGACGACGGAGTCGATAGCGGCAGCATGAGACAACCGGGAAGATGGGTCAAGAAAGACTATCAAATGAGCATGTGGCAATCCAAGTTTTTGATACTCAATCGTGTAGACAAACCCCAGTGCTTTCCCGAATGTTGTCGCTGTCGGGATCGTCGTCGCTGGTGACCCTCGTGGTGTGGTTACCCCCATATCGCCATCGCGGTCACCTTGTCGTGGTCATGGTCACCTCGTCGCCATTGTCGTCACCTGTCATTGTCACAGTTGTGGGTCGTCATCGTGATCGCCCTCTCCGAGTCATTGCGGTTGTTGTTACCTCGATGCCGGCTGGTCCTATGGCCACTGTCGAGGAATGAATACAGGCGAAGTCAGCAAAAAAACTCGTGAAATAAGAAAAAATAAGAAAACTTAACTGTGCTACAGGCAACTAGACGTTTTTTTCGCACAAGTGATGAGCCAAACTGCGTCACGACTGACGACAGGCCCGTGACATACTAACATAATAGTGGTTAGTAGTAAAAAGATAACAACACGGTCCGCATCATTACCAGTGACAAAGGATGGTATTGCTACGGCAATCAGCGAACAGTGTAGGACGAAAGGGGGCACAGGGCGCAGGGACGTGCGTGGCCTACGAACGGTGGGTTAGAAGCCTTTGGCGAGGCAATCAGTTTGGTCATTGTGGCATAGTGAGGGTGAGCAAAAGAAATGACGAGAGTGACTTTGAGTGAGCATAAGGAATAGGGAGGAAGCTACGCCGTTGGAGGCCCAAACCCAAAATTAAATCATGTGTTGACGATCCGAGACGGCGAGACTACTGAAGACAAGAGTGAGTTCGAATTTCGAACCCGACGCAGAGACAAGTGATGATATGAGCGAAACAGTAAGGACTTTAAAAAACGTTAAATGCAGAACAGATAAGGTACAAAATGCCGAGATGGGTGGTGCAGGACAACTGGAAGGAAGGATCGAGGCCGAGGGGGAAGACTTGAACTACAGCACGCACGTCGCACACTGAGACCAAGGGGCATCGTGACTAGTTCATGGGGTACGGATTTTCCCTGACCCTTACCCGTCACAATCCCTAGAAGTAACCCGTGCCGTATACGGCACGGTGCCCATGCTTAACGAAGTGATCTTATTTGTTGACGTCAACGCAATGGGTAATGCTACAGAGAATGAAAGCAGAAGCTGGATTTGAACAAGAAAAAATAGTCCGCTGGATCGCTGATCACGAGTCAAAGGGAATGTCGTGCATCCTCCAAGCACCATAGTGACCCTTATCTGCTCCGCCTGCGGGATAGTGTGTACGCCGCAAGTCTGGAGCCTTCGATTGCGAAAACAAGGGATCAAATTTGTCCACTTTACCCAATGTGTCCCATTTTGTTAGTGTATCCCCCTCATCGACCGGTCGCAGTAGGCCCGGGCCAATTCCTGAGCACCAGAAATCATACGATGTGAACTGGGGCCTTCCATTCCTGTCAAACGTCGTTGCGCCTTGTGTCGGTGAGTCATAATTCATTCGCTCGAAAGATGGCTCCCCCTTGCCAAGGGCAAACACAATCCGAATGATGGGAACGGTGAAACCTGGTTCGTCGTCTTTGCTGACTAACTCGCAAAGAATGGGGTCCATCTTCTTGAAAAGATCATCGTCGGGAGTCAGGTTATTCGCGTAATTTTGACTTGAATGACAATGAACCCAACTTTGTTGACGACGAGGTCACTGGTGTCAAATAGATATGGATATACCATGTCAAAGCCACGTTGACATTTGGCACCAAGTGAGGCTGCGCCACGGGCCATGATTGAGAGAAGATATGGACGCGTAACGATTTTCTGTTTGAGCGCCTTGATCATGTGGTTAAAATGCATCTTGGTTTTTCCGAACACGTCGCCGAACTTTCGCAATGGAAAATCCGTGCGACGGACCGATGGTAAAGAATTCAATAAGGTGCTGAAATGTTCTTCGTGAAATAGGTTGGAGAGTAAGTCCTTCACCGAGAAGATAGGGCAGAACCGAGTCGGGTCATGAGGGAAGTGTTCGTGACGTGTCCCCTGGGCGTACATGTCCCGAGCTCGCGCGAAGAATGCTGCAACCAGTAGCTCTCCTTGATCTCCATCGCTGATGGTATATGAATCTAGAACGTTTAAAAGAGCGTTGGGTAGGTTGAACCTAGAGTCGTCCCTCATCATGAGGGATGCTGCCTCAGAGAGAATTGGCTCAGACGCAGCAACACCATGTAAAGCAACGAGATCCTCAGGGACAGTCACGCAGACGCGCATGAAGTTGGATATTTGAAGTTGCACTTTAGATGCCATATCGTACTTCTTTGTGGAGCCGCTGGTAATGTACGCCATATGGTCGAAGTCAAGGGCTAAACGCTGCGACAAAACAGCGCACTCATGATCACTTGAAAAACTATCAGTGTTGCCGCCTGACCTACAGAGTAACTTTGTGACAGCAAATTTGAGGATGTTTCGGCGGTTTTCTTCACTACTGCAGTCGTAGAGTGTACCCCACCTATAAAATAAGTAAGGACATGCCGAAAGAATCTAGAAACATCACTTGCAATGGACGTCCCATATGCACGACGCATTCGGTGGAGGTGACATCCTCAATAGTTTTGTATTTGCCGAAAATCTTGCGGTCATGCATCAGGTGGTCAAATCCGAGATCGCTAAACGGGAGCGATGGATTGAGCTCCTCCCCGAATATCCTACTGGAGGGGTCTATGTCTCTTGGTATCACGAAGTGGGCGATCTTGCTAGTGGTAGAGAGAAAAAAAGAAAAAAAGGAAGAGTCTGACAGCTCGTGAAGAGCTGCGCGAAGGTGGAAGAATGTCCGATTAGTGCCTGGCATTTTGAGCTCCCCCAATAATTGTGCCTCGTCAAATGCGACAAACACATCTGGAACCTTTGAGCCGCGGGACTGTGGGCCGAGGCTAGTTTTGAGCGCATTCAGTGCCTTGCTCACATCTCCACGATTCGGACTCGGGTCACTGGTCATCTGAAAAAAGTGTAAGAATATGTATGATATTTATCAGCAGACAGACATGGCTTACGGCGGCCAAAACAGTATTAGCAATCTCATCGTAAAATGATCGTCTCTTTGCCCCTACGCTGGCCACAGTTTGTCCATCCGCCATAAACTCTCTGAATTTTGTTATGCGTTCGGACCGGCTTGTAACGTTTGTCAACTCAGTAATAACCTTCGCAGTCTTCTGGAACAGTACAATAAGAAAAAGTAACATTCCGTTCTCGTCGCTTTGGGTGAGAAGGTTGCGGATAGCATCGTCAGGAGGAGGAAAACCTGGGGACATGTGTGATGGGCCATGAGGGTAAAGATAGTGAATCATACTTACCATTGGCCTCTTTTCGGCGTAGGTTGATGGGAATGAGGAAGTGTGTTTTGGAGAACTCATCCAGTAGGCGCGACTTGCCCATCCCAGATGACTGGACGATTGAGCAATATGGACCATATGCCATCTTTTTTTTCTCCCCAATAACGTGCAATTCGAGAGCCTGCAGCGCGCGTTCTCCAATAAATGGCGCCTTCCAAGATTCCGTAATGGCTAAAAAGTATGGAACGTCTGATTAGCCCGCCAAGTGTGAACAAGTGATATTACCTTCTTCCTGAGGTTTACGGTGAACTCGGTTTTCTCTTGAAGTGGGATCATCAGTATCGTTCAGTATCACAATATGAAATACATCTGGAAATTGAGAATGGGAAATTAATAGAGTAGCCCATCTTAGGTCAGGGGACGTACCGTGGGTGGCGAGAGGGCGCCAAAGTTCCACATTGTTCCCGATGGCTGCCTCTCTCAACAAGTCGATGAATCCCGAAGCACTTTTCTTAGTCATATTGCTTTTGAATTGGTCAATAGCAACAAGAGAGTTCGGGGTCGGCATGTTGTGGAATGCAATGGAAACGGCAGAGTGGATAAATCCTAGGACGACATTGACCGTAGGGGCATCATCTGTGCCATCGTGTTGCCATTTTTGTACTACTGATTGAACCGCTACATTATTGAGAAGATGGACTATTGATAGGAGTGCTTCATCTGAAAGGTCCCTGCCAGTGGGTTCCACCACCGGGGAGTCAACGGCCATGGCCTCAGTATTTGATGAGGCTCTGCGCTGGGATTTGGCAGATGGGCCACCAATCTGTTGGGAAAGGTGCTTCCTCATTTCAACAGTAACGGGGGAACCAACAGCAGAAGTCAAGACCTGAGGCCCGTGAGAGGATGACAAGGGAGGGATAACAAGGGAGGATGATCAAAATCAGCACATGAGTGCAAGTGTCGGTAGTGTGGCGGTTCAGTGCAGTTCAGGCCCGCCCAGCGCCGAACCTGAACTTGAAAGCTTGAACTTGAACCGACCGACCCAAACCTCCTGAACGCGTTCATGTGCAACGCTGAACTTTGTAGCAATTTTCACGATGTCAACTAGACTGTAGAAAAAACTGTAACTAGGAGACTGCAAGGTTGATAGTATTAACTAGCTCTACTAGCGACAATGCCTACCGCAGCGTGTCTCCGCTGTCACGAGTTCCTCCACACGCTGGCGTGTTTCCACGCCCGAGTTTTTTGTACCCATGTAGCACGTGTGCAGGCCTCCGGCTCCCTGAGGTGTAACTTGCCGGAAACGCAGGACAGTGGCGTCACAGGCCTGATCTCGGAGGTCATACTCGGGTAGGGAGAAAGTGACGAACGATAACAAGTCTGAGGATAGCGTGATGCAAGCTGGCGTGGACGCCAACTGGAAAGCTCGGTAAGAGGATACTGATGGGGGAGAGGTATACCTTCTTGAATCCGTACAAGCCTGTATGGTTCTTGAACGACCGCAGACCCGGCACATTTGTCGGCAGCTTGAGCTGCTCACCCGGCACAATACTCGACAAAGCCAGCTTCGTCTGCATAGATGACGCAGTCGAACTGGTCATCTAAAGGTATCAGGGGACGATCGCAGGAAGAGATAGAGAAGCGAGGTGTATCGTGGATGGGGAATCGGTGCGGCTTCTCCAGTGGTTGTCCATCTCCATGGCCATCATACAGTCGAATAGTCCCAGAATTTTGCTCTGAGCTAACGTGTCATGAGTATCGCGTGGTGACAAAAACAATACCAGCAAAGGACACATACTCGGCGAGGATGCCCTGCGCTTTGCCTCTCCAATGGCCCCAATAGCAAGCTTTCAGCGTGAATCCAAGTTTAACCATGTTGGTCATGTCTTTCGAGGTCCGAGGGGAGAGTTCCAGAAGGTCCAGAGGTACATGACGAACACATACCGGCATCGGAAACTTTTGCACTTCTGCCACGCTCGCAAACATTTCCGTCCGCGCTTGTAGAAACGCCAGGTATGGGCGACATGTGCGCACGATAGTGCTTGACGACCATCGACGGACTCATGATGGAGTCCATGCAGTCAGATTATTTGTTGGCGGCGTGAGCCTACTTCTGGTTGTGTGGAAAGGGGCGCACCATGTGACGACCACAAAGTTGATCACGTCGTGATGCAAGAAGCTTGTGGTACCCGCCAGCACTTGGGATATGATCCAGGAAGAGCCGTTCATGCGGCAGAACTATACGAAGGGCAAAAACTGTGCTCAAGGGCGTTCAATGAGCAGTGCATCTCCACGCACCTTTTCTGGCATGGCCATGGGCCCGACATCATCATTGCTCTCTTCATCTTCCTGTGATGAGGGTAGACGTACAGATCAATATGTACAGTTACTGTAAGGTGGAAGTGTAATTTTTAAAAAACAGGTAATGCGAAGAAAGAAGGACAAGTACAGTGAGTTCTGGTGTGGATCCATGTCTGGCTCACTTCACCAAAATACGCACGCACCGGGCCATAACGCAGTAGCCAAGGGGGTAGAATGTGATTATAGTGAGGCGAACTTGTCGACAAAGCGACGACAAAGCAAAGGTGCAGACGAACACGTGACGCATGACGCGTGATGCATGGGTCTCCGCCAGCGTCGCGCTACGATGGTGGCAGCACTTCTGTGTAACTGGACTCGATAATATTGGCGGGGGCTATTTTGTATCTTATGCGCCAGTATGCGCTTTTCTGCATGTCGGGTACACGGTGGAGACATAGTTCTTGGCATGAAATAGCAACGTCTGTATCGAGCGAGACCAGTATGGCAAGCAGTATGGTGTTGCAGATGGTGACCGGGCCAGATCAAGCATCGTCGTCGCCCTCGCCATCACATTGTAAATCGAGCTTGCACCCGATAATAATACGGAGGTGCAGAAGGACACAGGGCTAGTACTTAACGTATCACCAGAAGCCAAGCAGCTAGATGATCGGTCCGTGGCCATGCTTGCAAACCAAATAATTCTTCCTGGCAGACGTCACAATACGTCATTTTTTCCCGAAAGGAAACTTATTTTTACAAAACCTTTAAACATAAGTGTATCCCAAGGTGTGTCCTCTCTGGACCACACAAATAAGACAAAGGATAGAGCTACCAAGAGTTTCGGATTTTCCGCGGTGGTTTTCCCTTGGATTTTCCTGGTTTCCCATTTATAAGAAACTTACCAATCGTCAACTAAGTGTGGTAGCAGCTATAAAGTGTGCTAGTACAGTAACTGTGCTCAAGTACGATACATGACAGCCTTCACAAGCGTGCTTTAGTAGCGCCGGCTTTCGCCTGAGCTTTCTTCAAGCTCAAGGCCTTGTCTCGAAGGACTCGTCTCAGCAACTTCCCGCTGGGGTTCTTTGGGATAGCATCAATAAACTCGACGCCACCAGCCAGCTTCTTGTACGCGACTTTATGATCCGCAACGTGCTACATATCAGATCATGTCAGTCATTACGCAGTCACAGTGCATAGAACAACACACCTTCGAAATGGAGGCTTTGATCTTCGCTGCCGCGGCCTTACTCCCCGACGCCTTCTTGGCCGCTTCGACGGAGAGCACCACGAACGCGAGCGGAACCTCTCCGCTAAAGTCGTCGGGGACGCCAACGACGCAAGAGTCCGCGACATCGGGGTGGGTCAACAGGTGGCCCTCCAACTCTGCGGGGGCGACCTGAAAGCCACGAACCTTTAAAATTTCCTGGAAACACGCCATCAATGTCGAAGGACCGCAGTGAAAGAAAAGGAGTTACCTTGAGTCTGTCCACAATGAATATGTCATTGTTCTCGGCTATGATGGCTTCGTCACCCGTGCGAACCCATCTGTGGAATGGCTTCAGTGCGCAGCTTCCTATATCTAAGGCGAAGGAACGTACCCATCAACAAAGGTCTCTGCAGTTCTGTACCAACGGGAATGAATGTGGAATGAAATAAAAGCGACTAATCACCCACGCTTTCCCGTTATTCAGATAGCGTAGGGCCATGGACGGGCCAGTGACCACAAGTTCTCCTGGCTCGCCAACTTTTGCAAGTGTCCCGTCGGCCTTGACGACGCGCACACGTGTTCCAGAAATGAGTTGACCAGCAGAGCCGAGTGTGCTAACTTTCTGAGATAGAGGGCCCATGGATATTGCCGTGCAGGTCTCTGTCATACCTGGGGCAGGACTAAACCTCCCGAAAAGAGACGATTTCGGGTTAGGGTACGCACCATAGCCTTGCCCAACGAACGCTTGTGGTAAAAGTTTGACAACACTATCGGTCAGTTCCGCGGAAAGCGGGGCAGCACCGCAGAACAACATGCGAATACTGCTCAAGTCGTAATTCTTTGTCGCTGGATGCTATCAAGTGTTTTTTCAGGGAAAGATCAGCGTAAAGGGATAAAGCTGTCACACCTTGCAGAGTAATACAATCATTGGGGGGACCACTCTGTGTTCACAACACGTGTAAAAATTTACCTCTAAGGAAGAGTGAAAACCTACAGAATATGGTTAGCCTTATGTCTCTTGATGCTCTCCAAGTAGGCGATAAATTCGAACTTGGGAACTACAACGACACTCGACTGTGATGACGTGAGCCTCTGCAAGAGAAAAAATGGGAGAGCCCATACCCCGCAGAACAAGGCGAAATGTAACTTATCACTCGAGTCAGCAAGATTGGCCAATGATTGATTAGACTAAACCTTACGTTAATGACCAGGCCATAGATGTCTACGATGTCATGTACTGTCAGTGTCCGTACAATACGTCATGGAACTGGCACTTACGATAAAACGGTAAAACTGCGAACGCAATCGACTTTTAAGAGACTCTCGAATAAAGACGAAAAGTGCGCATACCAGCCATGGTGATATCTCCTGGACGAATTCGCCTATCTTCCCATGGAATGCTATCGTCGTTTACTCTCCACCAAGCGGCCATCTGGAGGATATTCGCGATGGGAGCATAGTGAGGAATCTCCACCGCCTGCAAAAGAAACGTTAGGCCTAAATCGAAACCCTATGCCGAACGAACTGCTCGCCTTCGGTTTGCCAGTTGTTCCACTGGAAAAACTCAGAAATGCAATCTTCGTCCTCCCTTCGCCCGGCTGGAGCGCCCTCTCCACAAAGTAAGGTTGGTGCGCGAGCCCGTAAGTTATCAACTCATGCAAGTCGGGGGCGATTGTGCTCGGTCGGGGTCCATGAATGGTATCAAGTGGAATAACGCGATCCGGTGGAATGCCCGCATTCTGTGCCGCCAAAAGGGCAACTTTCAGTGAATCCGGGTGAGCGATGAGAATGCTGGCTTTTGCCGTGGTGATTTGATGGGTGAGTTCTTCGTGAGTGTAACCGGGGTTTGCTCCCGCTAGTCCGATCGTGCTGTTAAAATGTGATAGGGAGGACAACACGAAAATAGCACACACGTCACGATGGCGCCTAGTCTGTGGGTGGCCCACATGACGGTAGGGTAATCTAGGATTCATGGACAGTACGTAATGAACAACTCCGTCGGGAAAGGAGTGGACGAAATCGAAACGTACCGACGTGATTTGGGCTGTATATGCAGACTGAACCCGGGCATTGTCAGTTGCTCAGTCAACCCGACAATCAATTTCAGATCGCCTACCAACATCAGTCCTCGCCTGAGCCGAGTGATGAGCCCAGAAGCAAAAGTTTACATAAAAGAAGTCAACGCACGAATGCCCCACTTCAAGCTGAGCGCGTTCGCCAACCCAAGGACACGAGTTCGAACCTCATCGAGTCATTGAGCGGTGTGCAGGAAGGTTCACATGGAAGCCATAGTCACCTCTTCGAGACCGATCTTGCGTCCTGTCGTATCCTCGATTAACCACGGTACACCTTGGGGGCGAAGCGGTCTGTACGGATGGGTTGAGTCAAGTACGAACTGGGCAAGGGTAAGATTGTCCGGAATGTAGGGGAGGGGGTCTCCGGGTGATACAAACTCAGTCATACTGAATACAGAGGGGATAGAAAATGTGGGGGAATTCTTCACATATGGGAAGGACAATGATGCTGTAAATAACCGCTGGTCCGAGCATTGCCATGACCCGACCGGTGCGTCTCAGAGAACGTAAACTTCTTACAAATGATGCGGGGTCAAGACGGGGTCAGGGCAGGGGGATTAGGTCTCGATTAGGTTCGACGCTCCGACTCCGGTGATCGGGAACACAACATTCTGGACCATGTTGCTACACTACATTACTGTGTTAAGAGGGTGGCATAGCGAATGGATCTTCCACCATACTCGTATCCAGAATGTCTCCCCTAAGGAGGTTGTCTCCGGGAACCATTTCTGTCAGATCCCCAGCTGCCTCGAAAGGCGTCCCATCCGGCCCGAGTTGCGACAGGTCCAAATCCACAAGATCCGCTGTGTCCAGCGTGTCGCCAACGTCCACTTGGTCAGTGAGATCGTCTCCGAGGCCTTGCAATGGGTTGTCAAGAACGTCATCGCCTACTTGCTCCGACGCAAGAGGGGGCTGGAATGATATGGATAGTGGATGAGGTTTAGGCGAGGATACCTTCGAGGGCAACTCGTCCTTCGGAATTATTGGCTCGGATATGTCCCGCGAAACCGGTTCTGGTGGGATGGACTGCGTGGCGTCTTCTTGCTCTACGTCCTCGTCACCCTCCACTACCTCGGGCTCGTCTGGGAGGGGCGCCAGTGGCTCATTGACGTCCCCTTCGTCATCGCTGAATTGCTGTCGCGCCATCGCATCGTTAGAGCACAATGCTGTCGCACGATATTCTCCAATCAGACGTACCTGAACCTTGTTCGTCTTGACCCATTTTAATACTTTGAGGGTAGACCCTGGTGCAGCTTTTTCGGGTACGACCCAGACCTTTTCCCAGCACGGTACTGGTTGCATGAGCTGACGGCGAGCCGCCTCAGTAGTCGCTGTGCTGATGCCTATCCTCCGTCGTAGAGCCATGTCTAGTTGTTCTTCACAAGTAGTGATGTTTATTCACGTGTCCTGGTGGTGGAGTGAGGAACAGATGGTAAGTGAGGGCCAACATTAAATTCCCACGCTCGCTGGATTTGGTCATAGCTGATTCTAATGGAAAACACACGGCGGCTACAAGAAGGATGCGTATCGATGCGTTTTCGTAAGTACGAAAGGATTTATTGTATAAGATGACAGCTACTTGGACAGCTGTCTACAATTCTTCCGCCCAGCGATCGATGACGTCCACAGGCAACAAGGGGAACTAGGGTCACAGCATCGAATGCGTAATCAGGGTCTAGTACGTCTCCTCGGACATCGACGGCACGCACCTCAGTTGACGGAACAGACACTTCTTCGCCTGCCTGGCAAATAGTTCACGACCGTAAAGTGGAAGAAAGTAACGGAAAACAAGAACCTGTTCCGGGATTTGATCCGACGTTTTCCTTGTCATTTCGCGTAGCTGTGAAAGTTGCGCTTCCAACGAATCGCATTTCCTGCACGTATCATTCGGCTTGGCTGTCAGGGGAAAAGGGGGACGCACGGACTCGTGGATGGCTCTCGTCTCTTCCTTCCGAAGTTCTAGCTGGCGTTTCATCATCAACTCAAGGCTCGCACGTGCCTACCCCTTCTCAAAGACATCACATGCAAAGGACATTGCTGCTCAACGTACCTGTACCGGTCGCAGGTCATTCGCAGCTGCCATGACGTTTTGGGCCAGGGTGGTGATCCATTCCACTTGACGGTGCCACTCTGGCGGCGTTGCTGACGTCGCACTCGGCGGTGGCGCGAGCAGCGCGCTTAGAAAGGAGGAATATGTAACAAGCATGGACTTCAGAATATACAGGAGTGCAGGGCGTCGGTCTGTCGTAGAGTGTGTAGATTCTGCACAGATCGAAAAAATGGCAGTATCGTCGTACCTGCCGCGGCGTCCTGTGGGTACAGTTGATGCCCGCCAACCTCTCCAAGGGAGGGAATCGTCTCCTTGAGCTTTTCATGGCAGAGTCATAACTCATCTGGAGTAAACGTCGAGGACGGCGTACAAACCACATGTTGCCAAATATATTGTAGTAGCCATCCTCCTTAATCCAGTCCACCCGTGGTTTCTCCAATGAAGTCAAAGGCCAGTCCGGTACGTCACTCTGATCAGAGAGGATTTCTTTTTGCGTTGCTTCTGAGGGTTCTTGTCCTTCCGCCCGCTCCTTGAACAGCGACAAAAGCCGCAGATTGTGCGTAGTGAAGTTGATGTAGTGGGAAGGCGGCGAGGGGAATGGGTTGCGCAGCTCTGCCTCTTGTTCGTCTTCCATAGTTTCAATTCGGAGGTGTCCTTGGAAGAATACAGTTGTTGACCAATGCTCGCGACTGTAGCGTAGGGGATGTGTGGGGGTTACAATTGAGGTCAGCGTGGTCAGCAACAAAGCACAGTATAGCGACCGCCGACTAACCCAACCACTACCACTTGTGCCAAATCCGACTTCCTTCTCTGTATTGTCCATCGTTATGACTGGAACAATGTCACGCCCGATCTGACATCCAGGAACCCGAAACTATGGAGCGCACAACTCTCAAACTATGCTTCAAGCGTGGCTTCTCGGGCTGACGTCTTAGAATCGTGTCATCGGTCGCAACAACGTTGATTCCATCGTCTCCTTCGATTAGTCCGACAAAGGGGACGAAAGCATGTCACGGCCAGGGGAGGAGTACGCTATGATACTCGGTGCGAAATTCCGCCCCGCTCTCCATATATTTCGGGCCGTTACAGATAGCGACATGTGATGCATGTTGCCCGCTGCATTTCTGTGTGGAGTTTCTATCCAGGTAAGGAGATTGATCAATTGTACTTCGTACTCGCATGAATATTGCACGACTGACAACCTCGTCACAGATCGTCTTCACAGATCATCGATCATCTGCCAGTGATCAACGTTCAACGTTCAACGTTCAACGTTCAACTTCCAAGTTCCATTCCCACTTCCACTTTCCACTCCCAGTTTCACACGCACTTACACTTACACGCAGAGATTAAAGACGACAGATGGGCGAGTGAACCTTATACGCGCCAGAGGGCGGACACCCAGATGCGCCAGCTGTACGAACAGATGCTACCTAATTCCGCCATTCCTCACCTGTATGGGTTGAGCCTGCTGGGAACTTCCCTTCGCGTTTATCGTGGGGATAAAGTCACATGCACAATTACACCTCACTTTGTCGGTCGCCCCTCGGATCGTACTTTTCCACCAGACTTCTTGGGGGGTAGTGGGATTTGGACATCTTGTCTCCGGATGGATTGAAGAAGATGCAGGAAATCGTTACGTATATCAAAGAGGAAGCCGCCAATGTTATGGGGCAGTGAGGTAACTTAGTTGAACGACCGTTCTTATTCAATGACTCTACATATTTCCTACAGCTGTTACAAGTCTAGGTGAAGGCTATCTTTTGTCATTGGTGTGTTTGCAATTTTGCGATCCCTGACTAGAATGAAGCACCAATTTTCCGTTCGGCACGTTGGTCGCTTCGCTGATGAAAATTTTACATACCTTTCCAAGAACGAGTTCAAGTCGGCACTTATTCCCGTCAGGTCATCTTTGACAAAGTGCAATCTAAGACACTCGCAGAGGGGCGGCTGATTCCCCGTTCTCAACCGTCGCTTCTTCCATGGATCTACGTTATTTAGTCACAACGAACTTACCGTCACACCATGAATGGAGGCCACGATTAGTAGAGGGCCGTTTGTTGAGATCGAGGTTCAGTACACGAAATAGCCTCCTTGATCAATGCCCCCACAGGGGGAGAATCTCCCTCCCATCTCCAACTAATGGTGAAACAGGCATCGTTCGTCCCAGATGGTCTGTAGACAATGCATTGTCCTTTCGGCATTAGGAAATAGTGGCGGCGCCGCAACAGAAAAGCGGTTTCAGCGACAGCCCCGCACCGAGCTAGGTCACTATTGACGGGACGCCCTCGACTTTCCGCCCTCACTTTACTCACACGCTCAGGGGGATAGCCGCTAGTCATTTCTGGAACAGAAACGGAAGCAACGAGAACGAGAAACAGGACAGGAGATTCAAAACGGCGTTCGAGCAGCAGATGGTCTCTTGTTGGGGTGTCAGCGCTGTCAGCGCGCGAGGTGGTATGGCCTCGCGCTACAGTTTCGAGCCGGTTAGTATTATACCCATGTATATACCAGAACCTTTTCGTTTTGTCTTGTAGTTAAACGCCTAGTAGTATACCATGCCTCAATTGTCGCCCGCACGAGCCCCGGGCTTTCCACTGGGATCGCCGAGGCCCTAGTACACTTTGTGTAGTACCAGCAGTTTGTGTCTCCCCGGGTCATCAACTCTGCTGGTATATTTCTTTATTGTAAAGATAAAGTAAACTGAAAACGAGGGAATGTGACCTAGGTCGAAATACAGTAGAGGTTACAGACAGGGCGGGTAAACGGGTGCTATTCAACGTATGTAGTAGACGTGAATTCTACCGTCACGGTCTTCGCTTCTGAGAGGTCTCCCTGAGAACCTGCCTCTGCAAGTCGTGCCCTCCATTCTGGGTTGTGAGCGGCGCTTCCATGCGACAATTCGTATTCTTTGGTATCCGAAATTCCCATCTCCTTTGTCAGACCCAGACGAGCTGTGATCAGGCTCTGCGAGATTCCCTAAGCAAAAGAGTGAGAACGTAAGTGAGTTGCAACGAGGATACTTCACTTACAAAGAATATGGGTACAATGTCTAACATGACATATCCAGCGTCAAGTGCCGTCTATCCACTTTCAATTAAAAATGGTTTGTTGTTCGAATGACATGGGAACGCACCGTGACATGACCGGCTGGAGCGAGTGACGTGATCTCGAGGATAAGAATTCCAAGCCAAGTGACGAAAGCGGATTCGATCATTGCACGAATAGCAGTGTTATACTTTCGATTGGTGGAAACCCGTAGTGCATCCTTGTGCAAACCCCCCATGACGCGGTTGGCCCAACTAGAGGTGACAGTGTCAGTTATCTTACGCAAAACCGATAAACCGTCTCACTTACATGATCTTGTACAGAATGCCTCCCGTCATCACAGTGTTGTTGACGAAGATGAACCAGCCCCAGGCTACCGCGATATCAAAAGTTACCGGAAGTAGAGTGTTCAGGTAGAAATCTTTGTTCGCGTAGACACCGAGATGCTGGAAGTCCGCCGACCAGCAGAGAACTACATCACCACAGGGGTGGAAGGTGTATAAGTCGGCTACAAGCAGACAGGTGGTGGACGAAGAACCCACAAGTGTTTGTCATGACGGCGACAGCAGGAAGATACAGCGCCCACTTTTTCCTGCCGAAAACAATGTAGAAGCGCCATGCCAGGGTCCCATCGGATAAGAGGGCCTAAATGTGAGACGGGATGGATATAAGACACGAAAAGCGTAACATGCTCAGAACTTACGGCGAATGTCGTCGTGACGCTGGGAAAACGCAGGTGTGAGTACTTGGCTAGACAGCTTTTGAGGGGCGACTTACTTCCCGAGGAACCTCAGTGGGACTGTCCATTTGAGCAGTTCTTCGTCCGTGTCGATTTGAAGACGGGCGCGAGCAAATTCAAGCGAGCGAGTGATGAAATGAACCAAGAGAACTAGGAAACTATGCAAAATGGGTGAGATACATGATATAGCAGAGTCGATGGACATACAGAAAGACAGTGACCCATCTCAGTCTTTTCGACGACGAGGTGTCTTGTCGGTATGTCGACCAGACTGCGAGAACGAACAGGACGAAGTACACTCCTGTTATATTAGTGATGGTTAGTCACGCTACACAGCAACAGAAGGATATGCCCGCTCACCGAAGAGGCCCGACAAGGAGGCCAACGCAATCGCAGTGATTTGCAAGTTTTGAAAAGTTTCAGACATCGTCGCTGGTCCGGCGGTGTCAAGAAAGAGGCATATCTAATCGTTCTTAAATACGAGAGCGTGTCGGTTCATAGTCTTTCGAGAGATTTGCTTAAACCATATCTAGAGTGGGCTCTTCCGACCCAAATATGTTGTAGCCTCAAGTGCGTCGCCAATCGTTATCTGCTGCGACCACCGGCACGATCCTATCATCATGATCGTACCGCGGCAAACCAAGCGGCAAACAGCTATAATTACTCCGAGATTTAAAATCGCCCAGGCCTCATGGCAGTCCCATTGATTGCGAAGCGTTCTGAACGTACAGAATGCAGCTGGACCAACTTGCCTCAGTAAGCGTTCTAATACAAGTCGTGCTTGCTTCAAAGTCTTGAGTCGTTGAAAGATCGAACTTGTCGATTTTGCCCGCCAAGTGTTTGCTTTCTAGTTTTCGCCCGTTTAGCCTGCCACTCAGTGCAAGCGCGTTGTCGGTTCGGTCCACTCTGAAGAAAGGATAAACACGATCATCACGCTAAACAGGTCATCAGGCGCATTTTCATTTTGATAGAGGCGATGAGCACGCGCACTACTGTAAACCCGAATGTGTGGCCTCACCGTACAGATGCTTCCGAGTCACTCTAGCTGGTATGAGCGAGCGCACTTTATACGCTCGAGTCTAAAAATATCCTATAGCTCAGCTCTTTTCTGGCTTAGCACTCGATCCATTTTTTTAATTCCACCTTGTGTCAGCGAACCGGTATCTCAGTGAAAACCCCAACTTCGTATGAACCAGTCTTTGAGTCTTTCTTGAACGACAACGGAGACAACGACGAGGACTTACTGTAACACCATGTGGAACTTTTCTGCGACAATGTGGGGGAAAGGGCTTGGAAAAAAGGAGACAATGCCCAGCTGGTGCCAGTGTCCACAACGCGTACGGTCACAACGAGCTGTTTCCGAGTCGAGATGCCAACGCGTTTCCTGCGATTCTGTTTGATGTGTCTCATCATGATCAAACTATACTGCCACAGGACATCAGTGCATCAGTGAGTAAGCTTGAATGTGTGGTGTTTCAGTGGCGCGAGTCAGTGGCGCGAGGAGAGGCACTAAGCCTAAAATTTCCTAAAAGCTCGAAGCTTGAAGCTTGAAGACCGACCCTCGGGCTCCACATACTCATATGCCCTCCGTTTTCACCTCAGTCGCGACGACTTTTTTGTTTTAACAAGTTTATTCCACTCAAAATCTATTGGTTCAAAAGAGGGATAAAGCGCGATCGTCGCGATGAGCATGCTTTTCTGTATCGAGATTTACCACTCCGTTTTGATGTGTGGTCTGCTCGGCAGTATTTACACCTCTGCCCAATTCGACACTCGTTCCATCCCACTTACTCGCAGAAGTGTTGGAGAACAAATGTAACAAAAGATCCTTCTTTTCTCGTGATATGTGCTCACTTCTGTCAGTGGGGTTTCTGAATAGGGGCATCACCACCTTACATCTTCATTTCCTTCGCATCGTCCGAATGCCGTCCGAGTCCCAGATGCGTCGTCGATCGCATTTTCATTACATCACCTCTTTATTCTTAGCTACACCCGATCCCCTCCTAGTACACGCACCCTGCGTCATTAATTGGCATATAGATTATGTTTATTACCGACTAACAAAACAATTCATTAGGTGCGAATAGTCTAAGCTGGAAACGTACGAATATGATCCACAGAGAGGACGGGCGCATAGGCGATCATCGAACGACCACTTCACGGGAATTCCTCTGTAGTCTTCACTTCTGAGACCTCCGCCTGAGATATTGTATTGGTCGGCGTATCCGCGAAAGCGTTATATATTGGTATTCTCCGATTCAGATGGCCACCTGCTCGCGACAACTGGTAGTCGGTGCTCTCCAAAGCTGGTGTCTCCCTAGTCAAGCCATGACGAGCCGTGATCAGGCTCTGTGAGATTCCCTAAGCGAAAGGTGAGTGGGTATTCGCATACGTGAGTTGGGTCAAAAGAAATCCACTTGCGAAGAATATGGGTATGATTTCCAACATGACGTAGCCAACGTTAAGGTCCGTCTGTCCACTTTTCGTTCAGAATCTCTTGTAACTCAAGGAGCGTGATACGTACGGTGATATAACCCATCGGAGCGAGTGACGTGATCTCGTAGATAAGAATCCCAATCCAAGTGACGAGCGCGGACTCGATGACTGCACGAAGAGCAATGTCGTACTTTTGAGAGGAAAGCAGCAGCACGCCGTCGTTGCGCAGACCGCGCCGTGCGCGGGTGGCCCAACTAGAATGACAAAGTTAAGTATCCTCACATAAAACATAATAATTTATCTAACATGACTTTATACAAAATGCCTCCCGTCAACAAAGTGTTGATGAGGAATATGAACCAACCCCAGGCTACTGTGATATCCAGAGTTACCGGGAGTAGAGTGTTCTCGTAGAAGTCTCTGTTAAAATAGATGGCGAGATGCTGCGCATCTGCAGACCAGCAGAGTACTACGTCAGGAAAAGAAAATATAAGCCAGATGAGAGCAAACATGTACTAGTATGCGACTCACAGGCATTTGTCACAATTGCAGTGGCAGGAAGATATAGGGCCCATTTTTCCTTTTCGAAAATGATATAGAAGCGCCACGCCAAGGTCCCATCGGATAAGAGGGCCTGAGTGCAAAACGGGTGGATATGAAACACGAAATACTTGGCATACTAGGGACTTACGGCAAAGGTTGTAGTGACACTGGGGAAAACAGATACATAAGTATTCGGGTTGGTCGCATTTGAGGTGACTTACTTCCCGACAACTGTTAGGGGGATTGACCATACAAGTAATTCTCTGTCTGAGTCGTGTTGAAGGCGAGCGCGCGAGAACTCAAGAACGCGCGTAATAAAATGAGCTAGGAGAACCATGAAGCTATGTGAGAAAAAACAGGTGAGACACGATATAGCAGACGACAGCTGCACATACAGGAGGATAGTGACCCATCTTAGCCTCTTTGACAACGACGAGCCCCGTCGATATGTTGACCAGACTGCAAGCACGAACAGGACGAAGTACACTCCTGTCATGCCATATTGGCAGGTGATGCAACAATAGAGCGATATGTCCACTTACCGAAGAGGCCCGACAAGGAGGCCAACGTGATCGCAGTGATTTGCAACGTTTGCAGAGTGTCAGCGGACATTATCTGGTCTGGAAGGGCTACGAATGCGGTGTGTCTATGGCCTTTAAATACAGCAAGAGTAGATCCATAATTCAAGAAAAAAAATACCCGAGATGGTATTTTCAAGCGCGCAAGTATGGTGTAGTTGTGGTCTCTGGTGCCGTTATCGTTATCAAGCGAAGCGCCATGAGCGCTGACCTGAACCACCAAGCTTCACTGTAATGTATTCAGAACATACAGCGCGCAGAGCCCATTCGGCTATGTGAAAAGTGCCGTTATCTGCGTTTCAGGTCGTTAGATGGTCGATTGTCGACTTGTCAAGATGCGTGTGCGTGCAAATGGGGACGCTCCCGAAAGTCGCTTTTCTACGAGCGTCGTTACAGAGGCACGTCTGGCCCATTCTAAGGCTGGGGAAGGGACAAACACGATCGCCACACCAAAGCCCCACGAGCCCAATGTCCTGTGGAATTATCGCAACCAAATTTCAGGCACGAGGAAAACTGAATTGGTGGACACTTACTGAATTGTGTGCCGCACTGCGTGCCAGCAATCCATTGGGGTTATGCCAAAACAGCGCTGGGCGGTTGCCAACACGCCACATTCGACACTCGGCGCAGAGAAGCAGAGAGGACGCAATATGAGAACAGCTGTTCAGGCGTCTAGTAACTTATTGCCACGTCATGGTATTGCGCCTCTACAGCTGGAGATGGAGCGCCAGCTCAGATGGAGGGTGAACTCGGTGGCAGCGTTGATACTAGTAGAGTCAAAAGCTTCAGACCCCAAGTTCCTCGGAATACAATTTCCGGGGGTGCCAATCAGGATTGGCATGACCCTTACGTGCCACATCAAGTATGAGTTGTACTCGGTCAGAGAGCCCAGCTACTGTAATTGATAGTGGTTACCTCACACTTACCACAAAAAGGTGCCGCCCCTGATTTTTGAAATGGTCTAAATCAGCTTTCAATAAATCTGACTCTGATGGTCACAAACGTATCAGAAAATCATTATCCATGGGACCCAAGATGGGACCCCCACGTCAGCATGAAGCCATCACCGCTTGATGGTGATGCCTCAGACGGAGAAATGGGAACTCGACGGAGTGGTTTTGGTAGCAAGGCCCTATACACAGCAACGGCCAAGATGCTTTCGAAACTTGAAGGTGTTGACCCTCACGAGCTAGATTGGCTGCCCAGACCTGCGCAAAAGTAAATGGATGGAAAGAAAAGTGAGTTTTTTTTTTTTTTTTTTGGATCCAAAAGAAAAGTGAGTTCGAGGCAACACCTAGATTGGACCTTTTGCTCACCTAGTGACACAAAGGCCAATGAAGTCCC
>JAKELK010000347.1:0-61118 GCA_021525775.1 Lactarius deliciosus | reverse complement strand
GAGCAGTGGTAGACGGACGGGTGTCCACCGTTTGGGCCTCAGCATTTTGTACCGCGAGTATGCCCGTATATATCGAGGATATGTCCCCATCAGACGAATATCCACCATCGGACGCAGCTCCATCGGCATCAGCACGGCCACCAGCTGAAGGAACAAGTGGAATGCCGTAGTCATAACGCGAATGCGGCGGCGAGGTCATCCTTCTAGGTATACTCGGAGTCGTATTAGTGGAAGGAAGATGGAGTGATTACTATATTGACCCGCAACCCGCAACGTACAGGAAGGAACTGCCTCCACGAGGACATACACGTTTCCGAGTCAAACCTTTTATGCCTGCCGTAAATTTCTGGCACGTTGGCAGTATTACTCATAGCATATCATTACGATTGCAGTACATTGAACTACCTAGATGTGTCATGAACACATGCGCAGGAGAGTAGCTCATACACATGGTAAAAAGAGAAGTGACAGGTTCAGACTTGTGATGGTGGGGATAAGTGTATCGCGAGAAATAGGTAACGGGATGGGCGAGAAATAGGTATCGCGGGAGAAGAGATAGGGGACAAATCCAAGCAGTGTATCAGCAAACCAGTAACAAGGAATGCAAGGACCAAAAGATGAAAAGTTGTGCACGTGGCAGCACCAACGCACTAGAATTCTACTCAGTGACTCGGCTCTTTTTGGCCGATGTTATCACTTTTGTGCTTTCCTTGCGCTCTTCGGTTACCCCAGCCCATTCTTTCCCTTCTTCCACAGGAGAAATAGGTCTTTTTCCCTCCGCCTTGCCAATTTTCTCGAATTCCTGCGCTAGCGATGCACGCGGTGGGACAATAACGGTATCATCATCGTCGCCATCATCCCCTGGCGATGGTGAACGCTTTGGAGCAGCCGATGCTTGTGTATGTGCTCTAATCTTCCCCTTGCCCTTGCGTAGGGGTTCGAAGAGGCGGCGTGGGGTACAGTCTTCAGACGGAGAAAAGTCAGGGTGCTCGGGTTGGAGCTTCGAGCGAGAGTGTCTTGGGACACCAAAATGTGGATTTTGGAAAGCTAGACGCTTGCCACGGCTAAAGAGACGAAGAAAAGGGTTCAGGTCCGCAAAATCGACACAAAGGAGAACAACATACAACACATAGTGGATTGTTTCTTTGTCGGGCACAGGAGTACGAGGGCCAATAGGAGAACTCGGTAAAGACCCGGGAGAGTCAGAGGTATCGACGAGGAATGGGTTGTTCGGTGAGTCCCGCACGGGCATAGGCTTCGCCGGGCGCTTGCGTGGTGGCGTCACTGGCGGACGAGGCCGAGTTGGTGGGGGAGAAAGGAGCGACCACGTCGGAGGGACAGCCGAGGCAGGTACTGCGCGCGATTGCGATAACCTCCGCGCAGAAGTAGGAGGCCCGCGACGGGAGGACGACGGGGGCTTACCCTTAGACAGGGGACGGGAAAGTCGCGCGGGTTTTGGCTCTGGCTGGGAATCCTGTCGCTGCTCAGGCGCGCCTGAAAGCCAAAAGGTATCCTCGCGTTCCTCAGCATTGAGCTCAGCAACGACTGCATCGATCCTGCGTCGCTTGTGAGTGGGAATGCTTAGTTCCTCCAGCACGTGGTGGCTCTGCGATGGTGACAAGTGAGGTGATACGACCGGGAGAGCTTCGTCAGCCTCATCGTCTGAGGAGTGGTAGGCAGAACCGCGTGAACGCGATCGTTTTCTGACAGTACGCGGGGGAGTGGGAAGAGATGCAACGGAGGCACTCCGTTTTAGCGATTTACTGGGTGGCCCTGCTCGCGACAGGTGAGAGTCTAGCTCTGCATGGTCAGCCATGATAAGAGAGTAAAAATAGCGCGTTGAATAAGACGATTAAGAAAAACGACAAGAGTGAGAGTGAGAAGAGGCCAAGGCTGAGGAATAATCAACTGAAACCAACCGTCCACCGGCCAAAACTCGAACACGGTTGTCCAACCACAACCACAATTTCCCACGCCCGTCTTCATTATGTAATACAAAGGTCACACGATCGTGGGAGACTATTCTTCGCTCATGGGAAAATGTGCTCGACACCAGATTGTCGGGAATTGGTGGAAAAACAATGGGACGCCCAACTGGCGATTCTTGTAGTAAGTGCATGTGAAATTCTTCAAATATTTTTTCTCGGATTTATCGTGATAAGACCGATCTTCAGATTGTGTCATCGATTATGATGGTTCTTCCTCTTACAGCACCTCTACACCAGCAAAAATCGAAAACAACAGACGCTCGCAATGGCGCTGGCTTTTAAGTTCGCGCGCCACTTCCTCCCAGTGGTGTATTGCATGAGTAAAACTGACCTGTTAGTATTTGACTCCATGGGCAAGGGGAATGAGAAGGTTTCAGACGGTGCTTAGCTGGATCTAGCATCTTTTTGTGGACCTGTCTAGACGTGCCCGATGTGCTGCTGAAAATGGAGTGGAGTGCTAGTGTTTGAGCTACCCAGTTCCGTCCGACGAGAGGTATCTATTCGACATGGGACCTTCAATGATACAGTACGTTCACGAAGCAGGATTGGGTGTGCTAATGGTTGAACCAGCTCCTCCAAATTTACGGCCGGCCCCACGAGACGCCGATTATCGTTGGCCTTACTAGAGCCTCCCTCATCCAGCTGATCTACCACCACGGTCTCAGCTCGTGGGTCCTGGGAGTCTCCAGGCATACTCGTGGCCACGTCAAGCATACGGCGCTCATGCTCGGATCTCATCAGGTGCCTTGTCTTCTCAATTTAACGTCAGGAGGTGTGTTATGGAAGGCGGAGGGTAATTGGCAGGCGTTATGACTCAAAACTGACGGAAGCATGGACTTGGGACCGATACTTCGCAACCACCGACAACACCAAGTATCCCATTTTGGGCTTATCGGACCTTCGTTCATCCTATGCGGAGACTATGCCTTTCTCAGTGCAAATGAATGCATTGAGCCCATACACCCACATGAACATGAGTGTTACGGACTACTGGAACAAGACTTAGCTGCGATATGTGCTGGACTAGTCCCCCTCATCTGTCTACTAGCTACTTTTGAAACGATCATCGATTGGCGCTACAAGCCGCTGCGGTCTTTTGGTTTTGGTGAATTCGCTAGCCTAGTCATATTCTTGACATCATCGATACGAGTTCCTCAAGAGAGGGGCGAATAACGAATTGCATCGACGGAGCTTGTTGTGAGTACATGCGCGCTGCGATAACATCGCGATATCTGCTTGCGACTGGAGTCCTCCTATGCGATCTCACTTGACTTTGTTGTACCCCAATCTGCCGACCCAATGGAGCTGCACAGGATCCCAGACACAAATTCAGCTGATATCAATCCGCAGGCTATTACTGGCCCAGGCGAAGAGACGATCGTAGAATTTCTGGATTGGGTACGTTGGTCTGCAACCGACCCAGCAAAGACCAGCAGAGAGGCTCTGAGACCTACCAACTGTATGCCTGCCCCTCGAATAAAGATAAGACACGACCGCCCCGGGCATAGGCTGTCAGAGAGCCAAGTAATTCATATTCGTAGCAACTAGAATTCGATACCGTACACATTACGGTAACTGTATACAGTAGAACTGTGTATGTAATAAAACGTATATCATCAAAATTACCACACTGACACATCCGGGGTCAGACACTCTTCCATGTGATGCAGAGTCAGATAAGCGAATCCCGGACCAGTTTTTCGGCGTTCCTGGTCCTGGGACGGATGTCACATGGAAAAGGTGCAGGGAAACTACGGACCTCATCGGTCAGTCACGCTCTTTCGCTACAACACTCACAATAAAAACACGTACGCTATCAGCCCGGTATCATATTTCTCCTCCGGTAAGATGGGCTTTCCGTGCTCATCAAGCTTTGGGGTAATTTTGAATGCGGCAAGAATGGAAGCAATACCGATCCACAACGACGATCGCGCCATGAATCGTCCGGGGCATGTGCGACGCCCGAAACCGAAAGCGGCATCGGGACATTTCGTCATGGGGCCAAGGAATCGCTCCGGTTTGAACTTCTCCGGTTCAGGGAACAAGGTCTCGTCATGAAGCATCGCCCTGTAAGGCTTAAGCGGTCAAAGCAAGTTAGGCGCAGTTCCACGCACCAAGCATTCGCGATAACCGTGCTTCCTGCTGGCAAGAAGTGACCATCATAGATGTCGTCGGAAGTAAGTCGGTGGGGAATCCCTGGAGAGTGCATGGCACTTCATTCTTCATGCGAAAGACGATTGCATAAGCTTACTTACCAAGAGGCGCGACCGGGTGCCATCTCAGCACCTCCTGACACAAGGCAGAAAGGTAAGGTAAAGATGCCTCGTCATCGAAGTCAGGAAGCCTCCCCGTTCCCACGACAGCATCAATCTCTTCTTGGGCCTTCTGCTGTGCTTCGGGATAGAGTACCATGGCGAGCACAAACGACTGTAGGGCAGACGCAGTCTAGAGAAGGTAGCAAGATGAACACTTCTGGGGCACTGGCAAACTTTACAGACTCACCGTGTCTGTTCCAGCTGTTGTGAAAGCATTAGCTATCGCATGACGGGGAGTACCTGGTCCTTACCGAGACACATTTCCGCGGTCACGGCCTTGACATGGGATTCTCCCTCGGGGGTCACGCCGTCAAGTTTGGAAATCATCATTGAGGCGACACACGGTGTAGCATCGCTATCGTTCTGGAGGTCCCCGTCAGTATGCGACTGACAGTAGAAGCAGTTTGACGTACCATCAATTTCCTGGCGGCGGCATAAGGTTCGTCCACGATTGCCTTCATGCTGCGTGCCCACGACGCCGCCTCCTTTTTGAAACCCACCCCAGGGAACCACGACGGGAAGTGAATCACTGTCGTTCGCGGGTGAGTGACAGGTTGGTAAATCCTGACACTGACATACGGGCGGGGATCAAGTTAAGCAAACGACCCTTCTCAGTTGCCGTCGCAACAATATCAAGTGCCTGCTTAGCGAGCGAGATGAAATAATCGTCGCTCTCCTTAGCATCGATTCCGTACGCAACAGACAGAATAATACGGCCTGTCATGCTGGCGAACATTCATTGGGGGGTGGGCTAAGAGGAGTTAAAAAAGCTCGACTTACTGACGCAAGTGTTCATAGAAACCTTCTGGGGCTTCGAGCAAATTCCGGAGGAGCACCCGTGCGGCCTTCACTTCAAGTGGGTGATATTCACTTGCTGCAGACGGGTGTAGGTTCTCGTGGAAGGATTTACGCCACCCCCGCCATCTTGTCCCATAAGGCTCCAAGGCGGCGCTCCAATCAATTGAGATGCTGAAGCAATCGGTCAGTGAAGGGAGCGAAACTCAGACGCCGTGTCGACATTACAGCGAAGTAAAAGCTTTCATCGCCGGCCTAGAAAAACGTATATGTTAACCAGGATGTAGTCTAACATGAACCAAGCTATCTTACCTGTCCGAATACACAGACGATCGCTTTTCGAGAAGCTCATTAGCAGCTTTCACAGAGTTTAGTACCACAACGTGCATGCCAACAACATCTACGTGCAGCACGTCTGAGCCTACGTGTCAAAACAATGCATGGGTAAGGGGCCGCTGCAGTCTCTCTAATAAACCGACGTACCGTAGAGTTTACCCCATCGTGTATATGTGATCCAATCTGAGCCAGCGGGCATGTCGAAGAGATTCCCAACCACGGGGAGGCGTTTGGGCCCCGGTGGGAATGGGAGTTTCTTCTGTTTCCCGCGGGAATAAAGGGTAGAGAACGCTAGGAAAGCAAGCGCAACGACCAACAAATCGACAAGAATGACGTCTGACATTAGGCGAGGCTGAGGTTCACGACGGAAGCTAATGGAGATATGCGACGAGAATGGACGCCTTTTATAGCATTTGGTAACGTTGTTTCGTCGCCAGCAAACCCAACATTATCGTCTGATGGTGGTGGGAATGTGCTTCAGGGGCAGAAAGATCTAGCCGTGTTCGTCATATCGATTATTTCCCTAGTTATTTCCAGACAGTCAAGCTTCAAGCTTCAAGTTGGAACGTTGGAACGGGGACGATACTAAACTCGGGCGCAAGGCAAGATGGCGCTACTGATAAGAGATTGGCGTAGTGCGCCCAACTACGAAACAAAAAACAATCATTCGAACATCCAAGAACAACTGAGGAAATTTGGTTCACATATCTGGGTCGGCGTGAGGCCCGAGTCGGGGATTGAACGAACAACAGAACCCGATTACAGTAATTTCCAACGGTATATACGTAAAGCGGGTTTGTCGGGCCTACGTACTGTAATGTGGGAGATGTACAAATGACGCTAGTAAGCTCGCTGTGAAGATACGAAGATTGAGTATGAGATCTATGAGAGTTTGAGACAAACTGATCGGTGAGACACAATACCGATAAGTAATTGAACTCGTGTGTTATGTTAGGTACCTCAATCCAGCCCTTGATCCAGCCGATAGTTTCCTTGTTCAGCCCTGTTGATCGCCAATACGGCTTGGTTCATTCTTATTTTGCGGGCTACTGTGAACCAGAGAGGGCACTTCAGTGCAACAGGCCTAATGCAGCAAAGGATTTGGAAGGACTTGACGGTTATCAGGTCCCTTGGGTAATCACAATCAGAAAATTGAATCAAACTCGTTGCAGTCACAAGGCGCGATATGATTCGCTCCCTGGGAGAAAATGGGCAGTTATGTTCCAATATTCCAACGTATTGGCCAGCTCGTAGCGCCGTAGACCAGAAACTAATGCAGGAAGTAAATCAGCGCCCGTACCGTCGATATGGGTCGGGTGAACTACTATAGTAGGATGTCGCCCCACTGTGTATCTCACCTCATGTGGGTGTATTGACGCGGCAAGGTGTCACGCCCTTCTCGAACCGTCGTCTGAACCCTGATGCCTTGAGGGCCGAGAACCGAGAATTGCTTTCCCCTTGCGCAAAGCCTGGGTGGACCCAGATAATCGCCGCCCTTTTTGTTACCTTCGTAGAAATCGCGATTGGCGTCCGACAGACGCCTTTGTGATATGCGACTATCCCTCTTCTCGGCCGTACAGTATAACACCGTCAGGTGATAGGAAGGAACGTGTCCAGCTTGAGTACGGCGCGCAGAAAGATCTGGCAGTTGTGGGGCTGTGTCCGTTTTCTGAGTCCTTCTAAACAAGGTGAACCCCTGAGTTGAGCAACAAGCTCAACTACAGCGCTCGGAACCAAGAACACTGAAATTGCAGAGGCACCCAGATTTATGACGGTGATGACAGATGGTTCGTCACCTGAAAAAAAAGGCCTCAAATCGAGACTTATGATAGTGGGGATAATAACGCAAAGAATGCCCACGGAATACCATCTAGGAAATACTGCAGCAGAGGAGAGGATAGTAAATGATGAAGAGGCAGCGCCGTGACTCAGACAGACCGCCAAGGGGACGAAAGGGAAGACACTACAGTAAGTCCGTTTCCGTGAGACACCCCAATCGCCGAGGCTACTATCAGATACGTCCAAGCGAGTTTCGAAACAATGTATTAAGATGTGTTGCCACGAATGTGAGACCTGTAAAAGCCCAGCACAGACTGAGGTGGCTGTGGGCGTGTGTTGATTTCCAACCAACCACGAGTTGACTATCTCATCTCGGATCACACTTATCCGTTTTACTACTTTCTTTTACCCTCCAGTCTTGTTTTCACTATGTCGATTTTATTATCCGAACGCCAAACAGATGACTTGTGCGTCCCGTTTCACACATCGCCTCCACCTACTTTTGACAGATTTCGGTCGACCTTCACCAGACACAAAGCAATCCTCGACTATCTTCACAGCGCTGGTTTCACGAAATCCTTCGAGCAGTTTAAGGAAGATGCAAAGCTAGTAAGTCTAGGATAGGACGCACGGACCTTCTAAACATTTTGCAGACCGACTTCCAGCCAGATCTTGGGCAGAAGAGCAACGGTCTCCTCGTCAAGAAGTGGACGAGCGTTATCCGGATGCAGAAGAAGGCAAGTTACCTCTCTTCTCACCAATCGAACTCGCTTACTAAAAGTTATCGTTGAAGATTCTGGATTTAGAAGCCCGATTGCAGGAAGCATTGCACGACAACTCGAACATGGCCGCACTCCCACCTGGTTTTAGCAGGAGGAACAACCCCGATTGGCTCCCAACGGCGGGTTCATCTAAACACACACTTACCGGTCATCGGGATGCCGTCAACGCTGTCGCTTTCCATCCCGTATATTCCGTCTTAGTGTCAGCAAGCGATGATAGCACGATGAAGGTGTGGGATTGGGAGACTGGAGAGATGGAACGTACTCTCAAGGGCCACACGAAGCGCATCACAGACTGTGAGTATGATTCCAAAGGCAAGAACCTTGGTACGTTCTCCAACTCCGCATACAGTCCACATACTCACGGTTTCTGACAGTATCGTGCGCATACGATCTCTTCATTAAGTTGTGGAATGTTGAGAACGATTATCAAAACTTTGCAACTTTGCGAGGGCATGAACATTCGGTGTCGTCAAGCAAGTTCTTGCCAGGAGATGACAGGATCATCAGCTCAAGTCGAGACCAGACAGTTCGAATCTGGGAGATCGCCACAACGTATGTTGGTCACGTCGCTGCATGTTAAAGTATCGCGACGCCTTTCTTTCAGCCACTGTATCAAGGTCATTCGCCCACACAGCGACTGGATCCGCTGTGCTATCCCCAACGTTGATGGCAAATTTTTTTTGACTTGCTCTATGGATCATGTTTGGTTTCTCCTACTTGTCCTTGCGAGCTTCACACCGAATCGTCCCTAGACCGCACACGTCGTCGAGCTCGATTCGGGAACTACGAAATCAGAGCTACGGGGTCACGACAACGTTGTTGAAGCTGCTGTATTTGTGCCAGTCTCGTGCATCCCGGCAATACGTGAATTGTTAGGTCAAAAGGTTCCATATTTCTTTCATTTCTGAGAGCTGTTTGATTAATTGGTAATTAGCCGACTGCGGCACCAGCTGGGGCGCCCGACAATGCAAATATCTCGTATGCTGCCACAACCTCGAGGGACAAAACCATTAAAATCTGGGACGCACTGCGAGGCCAGTGTTTGCATACCCTCGTGAGTTCATGGCAATTCCTCATCACATAATACCTCCCTTACCCTTAGTAGGTCGGTCATGACGACTGGGTCCGTGCCCTCGTATTTCACCCCAATGGCAAGTATCTCCTCTCCGCTGCGGACGACCACACAATACGCATTTGGGAACTTAAAACTGGACGATGCATCCGCAAGATCGAGGCTCATGAGCGATTTGTCTCGTCCCTCGCCTGGGGCCGGCAGATGATCAGCTCGGACACGAACGGGAAAGCAGGCGGCTCTTCTGGGCCGTTACTCATGAACGTCATCGCCTCGGCGAGTTCTGACCAGGTCTGTGACGTTACAATGGATGTATCACTATGACTCGAGCTTCGTCGCAGACATTGAAGATATGGATGCCATGATCGGGGCACGACACTCAGGGACCCGCAGAATCTCCGCTTCCCCGCATCCCCTTAGGTCACCACTCGCCGCAATACTTGCTTTCAGTTCAGGAATACCGAATACGCCATGTCATATCCGATAATACCGTGTCGAGTTCGCTATTCGAAGTGTCACTCCGTTCGCAAGCGCTAGAGATACCACGACGCTGCGGCGCCAGACACTGGCTATTTTTATGCTAGCCCTTCGCTCTTTGTTCACATGGGATACGTGGTAAGTTGGGTCGTCTTTTGGAATGTAGGCAATGTTGACACTGAAGCTATCGTTGCGTCAGTATTTCGTCCGAGTCATCACAGCCATTACATACATTTTACCGCCGTCAGGGGCTTCATTCATTCATTTACTTTTTCCCCGCGTTGTAGGACAGTGAGTCACTTCAACTCAAATCGGCAGCCATCACGCATATAGATTCGCGAATCCGAAATTAATTCCGAAGTAATGATTGGTCTTGTCGTAGACGTAAGACCCATATCGTTTCCGTGGCACCTTGTGTCATCCCGACTCCCCCAACGAGTGACCATATCAGTGATAGAGCTGTTGTTCGGAGGGGATCTACGTGCAGTGCTTGCTGGGTGGCGTACCCCCTTCTAGGAAGGCGTCTTCCCTCTGTCGTCCATCGTCATGTCAGCTTGTCGTATCTGCAACTCCTGCGATGTAAAACCCTACAGGTCATCGAGAGACGTGCCGCATACGTACGCCTGTATACCAGGGTCAACCGGCGCAAAGCGATACACAACGTCGCCGCAGCGTCCCCTAGAAGTTACGCAACAAATATCAAGAGATCAGGCATTCCTTGGACCCTGGCTAGCCCGAAATAGAAAAGATTATCTATAAACAAGGAACAAGGCGCCTTCTGCATAACTCTACGATCAGGGACTTCTGTCCTGAGAAGGGAAGACCGTAGACCGATTGAGTTCTGGCGTCTTGTCTGTGTGGCGCAACGCCAACGCACCTGCATGCTATGATAACTGTCGCATTGATTGATTGCAGCACTGACGTGCCACTGGCATATGACCGACTTCTCTCCTCCCGGTTCACAGACTCCTGAATGGGCTTCATGAAACTAGCGACTCCTGTGGTTCCTTGTTCTCTACTTCTACAATACACCACCAGAAGTGTGTGGATAACAAAAAGGATGCGTGTGCTTATTTGAGTATTTCATTCTCCAATTCTTTGTCATAGAAGGGCACAACTTCCCGTTATTGAGCGATTCAATCAAAGTTCAATATTGACCCGTATACCGGATTTTCTAGCTTCATCAAGCGCGCCAGGTCGTGACTATTTACGCGTACTTACGTCTCCGAGTCGTAGTGCATGGGTTCTGTGTCACCATCGCGTCCTCGTCCTCGTCCTCGTTGTCTGTCTGAGATTTGTTACGAACAGCCGAAAACGGCACGACGCGTGTATGCGGGTAATATTTCAGTAACAATGCCCTGCATTATTAAGAAAACGATCGAAAAATGTTGCTGTACAGGTTCACTTCCTCGGTCGTGCATTCACCCCAAGCCGTACCAGAAAAACCTCTTTTTTGGACAAGGCTTTGGTCCTACTCACGACAACCAACTGTGCTCCAAAATCTGAAAGCGCTAGGTCTTAGGCCCTCAGCCGCAAACTGGTATAGGTTAAAGACATCAGCTCGAAGAACGCATTCGCTCGCACACTGGCAGACGATCCGCGGTGGCAACATTTTCTCCACCAAGACGACTTGCGGCAATCCCATGGACGAGGGGGCGCTCAGCAGCTCGCCTTGTGACCCCGGACCAAACTTGAACCGGAGGCCAAGCCGGAGGCAGAACTATAGCGTCGCGTGACGACATTAGGCTGGACCCGAGTCGCTCCGCTGGTTCCGCTGGTAGCGCCAACTTGCCCTGCAGGTCGAATGTGCTCGTAGGACTGGTGAAACGAACACAGTTCGGGGGATTTCATGCCTACCGATCCGCACCGATCTCGGGCTAACCCGGCTAAGGTCGTACGTACCAGGTGTCTGAGACTACGGATCGCAATGAACGAGCTCATAGGTCCCAGTCGATCCATATCTATTCACAGAAGCCATATTACATCTTCGGGGAAACAATAACGATATCCACCGTAGCTGAACCGTTGATGCGTATCAGTAAAATCGACGGTTCTACTAGTTCCGCCCCTGGCCCACCAATGCTACCGTGCCTCGTCGCGCACGGTAGACACGTTTATGTGCCGCATGCTTAACACGCAGCATCCTTAAGGCCGCTTTCGGCCTACGCACTCGTGCTAAGCGCACTGACTGAGACTGCCCTGGCTCTTAGTATACAGGGGGGTAAGTCACACAGGAGTGAGTACCAACTGGGGAGAGGGTCGTTTCATTGAACGGCTTGCCCGGAACGTCGAATCCGTCACATCTGCCCATGGGCGCCTAGTTGCCTCGAGGTTGGTATACTACAGTTGTGGCACGAAGGTACGTTTCAGTTGCCTTCCAGCTCCTCCCAACATCAGCATCGGTACTATGCCCGTCTGCCCCCACCCCCAATGCCCTTGTGGCCACAAGAATGTCCCAGCTGAGGTTCTCATCAGTCATGTCGAGTCGTCCCCATGGGCTGCCCTATACTTCTGCGGAATTTGTCGATGTGTGTGCAAGAGTGAATCGGTCCTCATTCTTGTCAGTACCTCCCCCTCAACTTTTATTGTCGCTCGCACTGAGTATGGTGCCGCAGCATAAGCAGAAGGTTCATAAAACAGGCTTTGCTGCTGTCCCCAAGGCCGTTCCATCCCAGCAAAGCCAGGCGCTCTTGGGCCCCCGCACATGCCGTATCTGCAGCAGGGTATACTCCACTGTAAATGCTCTTGAGCAGCACTACCGCGATACTCCCGTGCACCCAAAATGCACGCGTTGTGATATCGGGTTCGCGGATAATGCTGCGATACAGGCCGTGAGCTCTTACCTCATACTTATGCCCGCTCACGTCTGTTGACGCCAAACAAAGCACGTGATCTCAACTCATCGCCCAATAACCTGCAACGTCTGTAATGGCCTGCAAGTCTATGGAGAGGACGTAGCCCGCCATTACAAGATATCTCCGAATCACCCATCTTGTATGATCTGTGACATTGGGTTCGAGAACAAAGAGGCATTTGACGAGGTGCGCCAGACGCCACATCTTGCCTACAGTTCCTGTGGGCTGAAGCTGGTGTCGCACCCCGCTCGGCGGGACGCAGCACAACAATACGAGGCACCCCCAGTTCAGATGCAAAACCTGCAATATTCCTTTTGGTTCGGCTGCCCTATTGGATGCCCACTACCGAGAGTCACCAAGACACCCTCGTTGTCCCGAGTGCCAGTTGTCCTTTGAGGACAACTTGGCATTAGTTAAGGTATGCCTATTTGCATAATTGGCTTTGATACCCCTTGAGCTCAGCGTTACAGCATGTGATTGCGATATTCAACCCTCTCATAAAAGATTCTGGAAGGCTGATTCTGAAGACTTCGCAGATGAGCCTGCACGACGCATTCTCTGATGCAAGCATCATTACTCGTTCGAGCAGAAGCCCATCTCTGTGCTCCTTCCGGGGACCATCGACTAGGGCCGTGACTCCGACCCGATCGGTTGCATCACCTGTACCCAGTGTACAGAGACAGTTGTCGGCGCTAACGATAGTCAACACGGCTGCTGCTTCGGATGTAGGTGTCTGACCCTAGTATATATCTAGGTCTAACTGTGATATAGAGCAGTATCCCAGAAGGGCCTCCTTCAGTGACTTCCCAGCTGTCTCCGTCAAGTATTAGCACCCGCACCCCGTCCTTCATTTCAAGAAGCGCCACTGTCTCGGACAAAATCATTGAATGCGTGGCTTCGGATGAGCGGGCAGAGCCGATCCTCAGTATGGGCCTCAATCCTGAGTCAGCTCATATAGGTGTCGTTGCTGCATCTTCTCAGCGTTCGACACCTTTGTCACCCCCTGCCTCCATCTCGACACGCTCCATCGTTGCTGCGTATGTCGATTCCTGTCCTATCCTATGTCTCGTTAACAGCTCAACAGTGCCTCTTATAGATCCGACACTGTCTCGCCTGTATCGTCTGCACAGAGTATCTTCGGGAGGGCTGCATCTATAACCTCCATCTCGAGGGAACAAACCACGACTACAGTGCCACATTCTGACATCACTCTTACGCAGCCAGTTGACCCTGGAGAAGTTTCATCGAGAAAGGGGAGCCTGGCTGGAAGTGCTCGTGGCCGCAGCTCACCTCGACAATCTATTTCTTCTGATTTCCCAAAGGGCGGCCCGGGACACGGTCCTCGCACAGTTTCACGCGCTTCAGCCCAGACAGTATCACCACCACCAAGCCACGTCGTATCCCCGTCCCCTGGTCAGCGTGAGCGCTTCAGAATGTGGGTGGTCGTCTTCTCTGGCTGAGGGTTGGGTTTCTTAAATTCTCCTCAAGAGCACTTGCCAACAGCACCTCTCGTGCTAACTCTCCGAGCAGGTCCAACAGTTCCGAGCGGTTCCACTTACCAAAGCCAGGTAAGTAAATATACTCGAGTGTGCCGTACATTCTCTGAGCGACGGCTTCAAGAACCACCACGCCAGCTGTCGCCTATTGAAGACTTGACCGAGGCTACCAGAGAACATAGGCTGACTGAAAGGCGTCCCTCTTCACTTGCTCCTGGTACCGCCGTCGGACCTGAGGCACTGAATATGAGCCCGCAGCCCGCGACTACTCAACCTACTCTTCCGCCACAGGAGAGATTCGTTTCCCATGTGTATTGTAGGATGTGTCGACGCGACCCTTGTCGTCAGCCGGCAGCAACGATGTGCGGACACATATTCTGCCACCAGTGCGTTCCTGTTGTCTGCTTACATTTTTAATCGATATATACATATCTAACTGTGGGCGATTAGGTGCATTTCATCGGAAGTTGTCAAGACATCTCGATGCCCTGTATGCGAGGCACCGACGTTGTTATACTCCATTTTCAGGTTACACCTTGCTTGAGTAACGGTATGACACGAGTAGCGATGTACCACTTCCTTGTACTTGGTTCAAGTTGTGTCCGGTTAGTGTCGGGCCTTTGCTGTTTTGTGGTTGTCTGTGCAATAAACCTATATTATGTAAACATCTTGCTTGTGACGGCCATGCCGCCTACCACTGCTCAACATGAGTCTGACTCCGAAGATCTCGACTTCGTTCCGGAAGGTGAAGATCACGGTATGGCTTGTTCCGAATGTTTTTCTAGGGTATAGTATTCAGCCACGCACTCAGACTCAGACTCAGACAATTCGGATGAGCGTAATACTAAGCGTCCCCGTGTTGGGCTTGGAAACCCGCCGCAAACACAAGAGGAACTGGCCATAGCCCAGAGGTGAGGCATATTTTTTTCTCTGAAATGTTTTACTGACGGGCGTAGTGAACGACAGGCACTGTGGGCTAAGTTCCAAGCATCAGTCGGCACGCCTACGCCTACAGCAGCGGAGAGTCGACCCAAGCGGATGGTGAAAATGGAAAAGCGATACCGATTCGCAGGAGAGGATGTGGTGTGAGCGTTCCTGTGCCCCGTCCACTCTCCTGATTTATTTCTGTGAGCCGCATTGACAGTGAGATAGTGGAGGTTCCTGAGGACTCGAAAGATGCCAAGAATTGGCCACTTTGGGAACCCTCAGAGACCGTAGGAGAGGTGGCTACTTTCAATAATGATAGCTCCAGCGCGTCCACGCCACCTGCGGCGGGGTTGCCCACAGCGTCGTCGTCGTCTTCCGTTACTACGACCCAACAAGTTGTGAACCGAAGACCTGGCCGCCGCAAGCCGAGGGTGCAGTTGGCTGAGCTCCCATCTGCAGACTCACGGAAGGGGAAAAAACTCACGACGCTGGAAAAGTCTACGCTGGATTGGAACGCACACGTCAACGTACCTGGTGAACCAGAGCTGGCTGCTGAACTTGAGGCAAACAGGCGCGGTGGCGGGTATCTGGAAAGGGTCGAATTTTTGCAGCGTGTCGATGATCGCAAAAACCAGGCGCTTGAGGCGAGCAGAGATCGCAAAAGACGTAGAGGGTAACCACTTCCTCAAACCAATCGTTGTCATTGGCCCAAGTCGGATATCTCATCTCATGACTTTATGACCAGTTTAGCCTGTGCGGGTATTATATCTGTTGTTTTTTGAAACTGTTTAATTGTATCTGTTGTTATCTATATCGTCGATGGCCTCAGCAGCAACTTGCTATAGTCTGAGGCCCCGAATTCTCTTCAGCGAGCTACGTTAGTGGCTTACTGATTACTAGTACGCAGTCATACTTAGGCGACAACTTGCCAACCTCGCGTCAGGCCGCCTGACGCGAGATTGGCAAGTTGTCTGAGCTATCTGCGACGACGTCCGTGACTGTCAGGTAACCATATTTATCTGGGGCTGCTATTCCTGGCACTCACCAGTACTCATCACTCAACAAGACCACGTCTTTCCTTTGAGTACAACAATGTGTATGGACCGTCGTTTCCGAAACCAAATGTTGCTGAGAGGACCTATCGCAGTGGAAGGTAGCAAGTGATATCCGAACCCCCCCCCTAAAGTACTTCGCTCCGTCACTGCCAAGTTACTTTTTCATCACCAGTCGCGAAGGATATACGCTAAACCCTGTAAGCGATCTATCGAACAGCTCCGAACGGGTATCACCCAGAATTGTGCTGATGCGTTGATGACGTCAAAAGCTGTTTCTGCGAGCCTACACCGTAACGATAATCCCATATAGTGGTGACAGGATGCCCCGGGTAGCAACATATGAGGAAGAGTGGTGCGAACCCTCAACATAGCGCAGTTGACGTGCAACGAGAGGGGGTAACAAGGGACAATAATCGTCGGCAACAGCACAAGAACAATGCAGTACCGAGTTGGTCTTCTGGGCGAACCGCACTAGTGGATTCCTTCGCATAGTTGGTAACGGGTAGTAACCGATTCGAGACAGGGTTCAAGTAGTGGTACCGGAGTTGGGCTCACTCGAAAATAAGACTTGTGCCTCATGTTGTGTCTGAGGGACGGGATTCGTCACCTCATTAGCTACCAAACTCTGTTTTCTAGAGTAAGCAGGTAAATGACGTTGTAGCGAGTGATAGATGTCGACCCAAGGGGAAGAGTAGATAGAAAGAATAGAATAGAGATAACCGGAAACGCAGACGGACGCACGGACGCAGGCGGCGGAGTTCGTTAACGCAGAAGCAAGACCGCAGAAGCAAGACACAATGTTTATTTTCCATCAACGTCCATAGGGTATATACGTGATTAATAATCGAAGACTAACAAGTGGAATAGTATCGTTCCGAGCCCAGGAGGACCATGGTCCTTACAGCGTATTTGGTCCAAGCTGGCAGTACCTTAGGAAGGACGTGATACTGATACGATTGGAAATCGATTAGAATGCAACTGGTGGCAACAAATCATCATGTAATAAAAGGAGTGTGTAAACGTGAAACATCGGTCAAACGAACGGAGAAACCTAAAGTCTTAGTCTGAGCAATCAACTGCTAACTTGATAGCATCAAGCAGGATGTCCCTCGAGTCACCGCCAGCCTGCCACAACGCAAACCCGGCGAGGCCCGCGTCTTTGATGTAATGGCCTTTGGCAGCTGTCCCAAAAAAAGGGGGCGTATTAACGATTATCCTCCTAACAATAATTGGAAAAGCGGCGTACCAAATGAGGCGGCGTCATCATAGGACACCATCACCTGCGAAGTAGAATTGTACACGTAAGGCTGAGTGGAAAGAGCCATCAGTAAATCAATGCGTTGCGGCCAAGGCTCCACGGGGCACGCACCGTCTTGCTGCAATTATCGAATACATACTCGATGCCGTTGGCGACGGTCCCGTCGCACCTGAGGAATCCGGCATCGATCAAACCCCAGAAGTCGAAGATGCCACCGACAACGTTCGGATTCCCACACACATCAACGCCGTTCGCGGTGCCGTCCCATTTGTCCCCCGCAGGTTGCTGAGACTTGTCGAATGGCGCGTATAGCTGGATATTGCCCGACGCATCGAGGGCACTACTTTGGTTGACGTGGAAAGAGTGCCCATACGATGCGACACCCAAGATAATCTGGTTAGCTGGGAAACCTGCGGTACTCCAAGCCTTCACCGCAGAAACAGCAGAGCCTTCCTGATCACTGGAAGGGGCACAAGAGTCGTCCAATGGTGCATTGGGACCAACGCCGTCAGACCAAGAGCCCCAAACATCCCAGTTCATAACCTCTGAATGTCACCAGTCAAACGGGCAAAAAGGGAAAGGTGATGAATGGCGAACCGATGTAGTTGAGAACCTTCGCAAACCCGGAGACGTCCGTCATGGGATTACCGTCAGAACCAACAAATGGTTTGACGGACACCGCAGCAGAGATGATCAAGTTCTGTGCACCGTCTTGGCTGCGAAGTGTTTGCAAGAAGGTGAGGAAATTGGTGCTGTCATTGGTAGATATGACGTTGCAACCGATCCCTTGCTTATTGGGGTATTCCCAGCTTCAGAACAGATGGATAAAATCAGATTTCGAAACATCGAAATAGATCAAGATAAACGCACGCAAATTCAACGCCGTCTAGATTGTACGTTGAAACGAGTTTCATGGCCGCTTGAGCGAAGGCCGTCCGGTTTGCATCGGTGGCTACGGCATAAGAAAAGTACTGCGAACCGGTCCAACCTCCTATGGCCAGGATGGCTTTGACATTCTGGGACATAGTGAGGGATGGGAGTGAAGGAATACGGAATGCCATACATTTCCATGGGCAGCCCGCACGAACATGGGTAGCAACTCTTTATCAGAATCTGCAAGACCGAGTACGTTGACGTCTGGGGTTGTCGTGCTGAGGAAGGATAAATGAAATGTCTCAGGTAAAGTCTTTCACAGCACTCACGCGAAGGCGTAGATGACGTTGGAATATTTGGACCAACTAACGTCTTGCAAGGTAAATTCGCTGCTATGCCACGAAGCATACCACGTTGCGGCTACGGCGTTCGGGCCACCGCCCGACGCGGTGGACAAGCGGCGAGAGGGAGAATGGTGGCTTGGGGTAACCAGACTGCAGGTCGGAAGGGCCCAAAGCAGCTGGGCGAGCAGAAAAAGGCTAAAACGAGAGAACATTGCAGTAGGTTTGGGAGAGAGGTGAAATGGTGATGCGTTGTTTCACCACGCAACTGGACTTTATATGCTAAAAGAATAATTGACCTACAGTAGTGGCATAAAGTGAAAATAAAGGCGGTGCCCAACCACGCGGAGTAACATCCGACAACGAAAAACGGAAATATTATGCTTCTGAGATGACTGTGTAAAAGAAATCGGAAGCGAGCGGGATGTATTGAGCCGTTCATCGGGTCTTGTGAAACTATGAGTTAGTGAGGTGCCGACGCTGTGCAGATATTTGAAGCGTATATCACTCGGCCACGGAAACAAATTACTAGTAGCTCACTCGACCGCGACCAGAAAGTATTAGGACAAAAGGACGGGGTAGTCACGATTGACCGGGACGGGGACGTTCAAGTCGACGATGACCTCTTTGTGCCCGTTGCTTCGTGCCGAGCCAAAGACTAACCGAATCCCGAGTAATGCCCTGCATATCACTCATAGACTACGACGACGGGAGTTTGCCAGATTTAGCCTGAGTGTGCGGGTACCACATGTGGCCTCGCACAGTGGTCGTCTTGTGGTTGTAGATGCTGTACTAGTCTGAGTCGTGACGATATACGCCCATATCAACTAGTCGGAGGGTGCTTTCCTCGAATCATCAAGTTAGTCCTCCAGCCATGTCCCTCTCGATTCTCCTTCTCAAGGCAGTCCACCCAGCACGGCAGCTGGCAGCTATGAATCGAGGTGATTGAATCCCAGCAGCAAGCCCAGCAGGAGGATAGAGCCTGAGATAGCGTCACATCCTGGGTAATCCTCCTTGGAGAATCCAACGAATTTCTGGGACCAGCTCGCTTCCTTTTCCAAGTCTTGTGATCGGGCCGTTGGTATGCGTTAGTCCGCGGACTTCTGGGTAATTTTGCTCAGGGGGGCGAGTGGGGTGAGGGAAGTACTAGTAGGGATTACCACGGGTAACAGTCGGGTAACCCCCGTGTCTTTGAGGCTACCATACCCTAGAGAACGAGAGACGAGCAGAGCGTCTGAGTTCGAAAACCGGCTGGTCCGAGCCTAACCATACTCATAACCACGGCTACGGGTGGTCACAGCCGCGCGTACGAGTACGGCTACTGGCGAGTCTGGCGGGTGCTGGCGGGTTTGATGGATACCCGTACCCGTGTGGCGGTGGGCTCTCAGAGCTCCCACTCTCAGATATAACTAATATATTTCCAGTACTGGCTTTAGTAGACCAATAGTACTACTACCGTCGTCATGGCCTCTCGTCGCCTTGCTCGTCGCCGTCACCGCCTGGTGTCGTCATCGCCTTCAATGTGGTCGCCCCGTTGCCGTCGTGGTCGCATCGGCACCGTCGCCGTTGTCGTCACTCTGTCGCCTCATGTGATTGCGTTGTTGCTGCCGCCGCCATCGTCATTACGTCGTCATGTAAGGACCAGTGGGGGCAATGCTTCAGAACCAGTGGCTAGCGAGCCATTTGCGAGGCTATCGGTGGCGTGCATCGCGATGTGATGTCCATTGCGACATAGGAGTGCGTATGTGTATGGATAGACAATGAAGTCAGCAGAAAACGTCGTGGACAAAAAAACTACTCAGCCGAATCCACAAATACAGAAAACCGATAGCCAGCAGGAAGTCGGGTAGCTGGGCATTTGTCACAGGTGCAGCCTTTGCGTGATGCGGAGTCTCGAGGGCTGCGGTATATACGTGAGAATGCAAGGGGCAAGTACAAAACAAGCCCAAGGCCGAGCGTGGTACGTGCGGACGCTACCGTCGCCCGGACTTCCGGTGGAACGAATCCGCCACCACGATCTTTACAGCGTGTTTTTTCCAAGCGGACAGGACCTTAGGAAGGACGTGATACTGATACGATTGGAAACCGATTAGCATGCAACTGGTGGCAACAAATCATCATGTAATAAAAATAAAAGGAGTGTGTGCGATGTTCAGCTATTAGCAAGTAAACGTGAAACATTCAAACATCAAACGAGCGGAGAAACCTAAAGTCTTAGTCTGAGCAATCAAAGTTAATTAACTGCTAACTTGATAGCATCAAGCAGGATGTCCCTCGAGTCACCGCCGGCCTCCCACATTGCAAACCCGGCGAGGCCCGCGTCTTTGATGTAATGGCCTTTGGCGGCTGTCCCAGAAAAGAGGCGTATTAACGATTGTCCTCCTGACAATAATTGGAAAAGCGGCGTACCAAATGAGGCGGCGTCATCATAGGACACCATCACCTGCGAAGTAGAATTGTACACGTAAGGCTGAGTGGAAAGAGCCATCAACAAATCAATGGGTTGTGGCCAAGGCTCCACGGGGCACGCACCGTCTTGCTGCACTTATCGAATACATACTTGATGCCGTCGGCGACGGTCCCATCGCACCTGAGGAATCCGGCATCGATCAAACCCCAGAAGTCGAAGATGCCACCGACAACGTTCGGATTCCCACACACATCAACGCCGTTCGCGGTGCTGTCCCATTTGTCCCCCGCAGGTTGCTGAGACTTGTCGAATGGCGCGTATAGCTGGATATTGCCCGACGCATCGAGGGCACTACTTTGGTTGACGTGGAAAGAGTGCCCATACGATGCGACACCCAAGATAATCTGGTTAGCTGGGAAACCTGCGGTACTCCAAGCCTTCACCGCAGAAACAGCAGAGCCTTCCTGATCACTGGAAGGGGCACAAGAGTCGTCCAATGGTGCATTGGGACCAACGCCGTCAGACCAAGAGCCCCAAACATCATAGTTCATAATCTCTGCAGTGTTGCCAGTCAAACGGGCACAAAGGGAAAGGTGATGAATGGCGAACCGATGTAGTTGAGAACCTTCGCAAACTCGGAGACGTCCGTCATGGGATTACCGTCAGAACCAACAAATGGTTTGACGGACACCGCAGCAGAGATGATCAAGTTCTGTGCACCGTCTTGGCTGCGAAGTGTTTGCAAGAAGGTGAGGAAATTGGCGCTGTCATTGGTAGATATGACGTTGCAACCGATCCCTTGCTCATTGGGGTATTCCCAGCTTCATAGATAGAATCAGATTTCGAAATATTGAATCAGATCAAGATAAACGCACTCGAATTCGACGCCATCAAGGTTGTACGTTGAAACTAGTTTCATGACCGCTTGAGCGAAGGCCGTCCGGTTTGCATCGGTGGCTACGGCATAAGAAAAGTACCGCGAGCCGGTCCAACCTCCTATGGCCAGGATGGCTTTGACATTCTGGGACATAGTGAGGGATGGGAGTGAAGGAATACGGAATGCCATACATTTCCATGGGCAGCCCGCACGAACATGGGTAGCAACTCTTTATCAGAATCTGCAAGACCGAGTACGTTGACGTCTGGGGTTGTCGTGCTGAGGAAGGATAAGTGAGATGTCTCAGGTAAAGTCTTTCACAGCACTCACGCGAAGGCGTAGATGACGTTGGAATATTTAGACCAACTAACGTCTTGCAAGGTAAATTCGCTGCTATGCCACGAAGCATACCACGTTGCGGCCACGGCGTTCGAGCCACCGCCCGACGCGGTGGACAAGCGGTGAGAGAGAGAATGATGGCTTGGGGTAACCAGACTGCAGGTCGGAAGGGCCCAAAGCAGCTGGGCGAGCAGAAAAAGGCCAAAACGAGAGAACATTGCAGTAGGTTTGGAAGAGAGGTGGAACGGTGATGCCATGTTTTGCCACGCAACTAGACCTTATATACTGAGAGAATAATTGACGTGGTGAGAAAAAAGGGCGGTGGATGCCCAACCACGCGGAGTAACATCCGACAACGAAAACGGAGATCTTCTGTTTCTGAGATGGCTGTGTAAAAGAAATCGGAAGTGAGCGGGATGTATTGAGCCGTTCATCGGGTCTTGTGAAACTATGAGTTAGTGAGATGCCGACACTGTGCAGATATTTGGAGCATATGGCCGCGGAAATACAGTACTAGCTTACTCGACCGCGGCCATAAAGTAGTAGGACAAAAGGACGGGGTAGTCACGTTTGACCGGGATGGGGACGTTCAAGTCGACGATGACCTCTTTATGCCCGCAACCTCGTGTCAAGCCGAAGAGTAACCGAATCCCGAGTAATGCCCTGCATATCACTTGTAGACTGCGACGATGGGAGTTTGCCAGATTTAGCCTGGGTGTGCGGGTACCACATGTGGCCTCGCACAATGGTCGTCTGGTGGTCGTAGATGCTGTACTGGTCTGAGTCGTGATGATATACGCCCGTATCAAGTAGTCGGAGAATGACAAATACGGTGCTTTCCTCGAATCATCAAGTTAGTCCTCCAGCCATGTCCCTCTTGATGCTCCTTCTCGAGGCAGTCCACCCAGCACGGCCGCTAGCAGATATGAATCCATGCGATTGAATCCCAGCAGCAAGCCCAGCAGGAGGATAGAGCCAGAGATAGCTTCCAACGAATTTCTGGGACCAACTTGCTTACGTTTCCAAGTCACGCGATCGAGCCGCGTTAGTCCATTTTGCTCATCCAATATGGTATTACTGCAGGTGAGTGGGGTGAGGGAAGGACGTTTGGTATTGGATGGCATGTGACGGCATAGCGCCCAGTCTTGTATTATGTACGTCCCAGGATACAAACGGTTCTTTACTGTAAAAAAAATTTGAAAATATGGTAAGCCGCATGATGCGATCATGCGATATCACCTTGGTAGCTTAGTATCTGACTGTGTCTCATTCAAGGGTATTATTACTATCCGGCGTCGTCGGGACGCATTCAGTACGGGTTTCGAGACTCGGATGTATCCCAGTTGCAACCTCTGTGCCGCCAACGACGGCAAACGTTTCAGAAAAATTTGGGGCCGCGGACAGAAGGCTCGTCGATGGTGATATGTACTCAATGCAAACAGGTTGCGGGGAGTATAATCATTACCTATAATACATATATTATAAAAAGTAACGTCGGACATAAATTAAACAAATCGAGAAATCGAAGTTCTTAGCAACCGACACCGATCGCGGAGCTGATGGCGTCGAGGAGGATATCGTCCGAGTCGCTGCCAGCCTCCCACATTGCGAACCCAGCGAGACCCGCATCGCTGATATATTTACCTTTGGCGGCTATCCAAAGAGAAGGCGGGTTAGTAACTACTCTCCTAACAGGTAAATTTACAACAGTGGCGTACCAAATGAGGTAACGTCATCGTAGGACACCATCACCTGCGATGTGGGGTTGTACACAAAAGGCTAAGTTGAAGAAGCATCAGTTGTTCGATCAGTAGCTGCTGGGGCCTTTGTAGAGCACACACCGTCTGGCTACAGTTGTCGAAAGTGTAGTCCATGCCGCTGGCGGCGGTCCCGTTGGTCGTGAGGAACCCACCATCGATCAGACCCCAGAAGTCAAAGATGCCACCAACAACGTTTGGATTCCCACACTCATCAACGCCGTCCGCGGTGCCGTCCCATTTGTCCCCCGCGGGTTGCTGAGACTTGTCGAATGGAGCGTACAGCTGGATATTGCCCGATGCATCGACCGCACTGTCGTTGCTCACGTGGAAAGAGTGTCCGTACGATGCGACACCTAAGATAATCTGGTTAGCCGGGAAACCTGCGGTACTCCAAGCCTTGACGGCCGAAATAGCAGAGCCGTCCTGATCACTGGAAGGGGCACAAGAGTCGTCCAATGGTGCATTGGGACCAACACTGTTGGACCAAGAGCCCCAAACATCATAGTTCATGACCTCTGCACAGTGTTACCGGTCAAACGAGCACAGAGTTAAAGGTGATGAATGGCGAACCGATGTAGCTGAGAACCTTCGCAAACTCGGAGACGTCCGTCATGGGATTACCGTCAGAACCAACAAATGGTTTGACAGACACCGCAGCAGAGATGATCAAGTTCTGTGCACCGTCTTGGCTGCGAAGTGTTTGCAAGAAGGAGAGGAAATTGGCGCTGTCATTGGTAGATATGACGTTGCAACCGATTCCTTGCTTATTGGGGTATTCCCAGCTTCAGAACACAGATAGATAAAATCAGATTTCGAAATATTGAAACAGATCAAGATAAACGCACTCGAATTCGATCCCATCAAGGTTGTACGTTGAAACGAGTTTCATGACCGCTTGAGCGAAGGCCGTCCGGTTCGTATCAGTAGCTACGGCAGAGGAAAAGTACCGCGAGCCAGTCCAACCTCCGATGGACAAGAGAGCGTGTACGTTCTGAGATATTGTGAGTTACGAAAGGGGAGAAGTATTGAAAAGCCAACATTTGCATGGGCAGTCTGTACGAACTGAGGTAGCAACGTTTTATCAGAATCTTCAAGACCGATAATGTTGGCAACTGGCGTTGTGACACTGAGAAAGTGTTAACACAATGTCTTGTGCGAGGTACTGCCTAGCACTTACGCGAAGGCGTAAATGACCGAGCTGTATTTGGACCAACTGACATCTTGCAGGGTGAAATCGCCACTATGCCATCCGGCATACCACGATGCGGCCACGACGTTCGAGGAGCTACTCGAAGTGCTATTCGAGCTGTTAGAGGGAGCATAGAGGGGTGGGGTGACCAGACTACAGGTTGGAGCGGCTAAAATTAGCTGGGCGAGAAGAAAAGAGTAAAATACAGGAAACATTGGAGGAGATGCAGGTGACGGTGGACGAGCGCTGCTTTTTTTTCGGAGCGTACAACAAGACATTATATATCAAGAGGCCAGTCCGAACCACATGACAACATGGCGTGAAGAGTAGCTCTTAAGGTCAGAAATAGGGATAGACGCCGGCGCCGGCAGTGCAAGTGCAACGAAAAATGGGGACCATCGGTTCCTCGAGGAGATGATGTGCCATGGACATCGGAGGCGAGCATGAGATTCGTTCCAGCCCCCTTCCATGAGGTGGTATAGCACAGCACGTTGATGGAGACCTCGTTTTCCACACGTGTGCCCATCGCATTGTGCAGAATTGAAAAGTTACTTTGCTTCCTGAACCCCGACCCTGCGCCAAAAGGAGGGCCGAGGGCACTATGCAACGCATGGAGGATAGGGGTGTGTCAGAGAACATGCGATCGTCCAGGGCAAAGGTGGGCGTCGTGAGGACATGCAGTACGCAGAAAAACTTAGTGAAAGTAGCACAAGAGGACAGCTCTTGAGTTTGAGCCTGAGTATTTTTCCGAGGTAAGCGCAACAGTGTTTCTCGGGCCGCCTTCGAGAAACCAGATTCGGGCTATGGAACAATTTACCCGGACGCTGACCAGGCCTTCACCACGCTGACGCCTCAGAGAAAATGCAGGAAGCCGCCCCTCGTTCATCGCCCATCATCGTAATCACCGGCACTCCTGGAACAGGCAAAACGACACACGCACAACTTCTCGCAGAGCATTCACCCGTCCCGCTACAGCACATCGATATCAGTGAGCTCGTAAAGGAGAAGGCGTTGCACGACGGATTCGACGAGGAATGGCAAAGTTATGTGGTTGACGAGGACAAGGTGCGCTAGTATAGTCATCTCGCCCAACAATACGACTTGACATGCCAGGATCAGGTGGTCGACGAATTAGAATCACTGGTTGAAGCTGGGGGACTTATCCTTGACTGGCATACTTGCGATGCCTTTCCAGAGCGATGGGTTGACCTTGTCGTCGTATTGCAATGCAACCACACGCAATTATGGGACCGTCTCGAAGATCGGTGAGCCATCATCCCCCTGGTCTTTTACGGATCTCGAAAGCCGACCTCCCGCTACAGGGGTTACCCATTGAAAAAAATTCAGGAGAACAATGAAGCAGAAATTATGAACGTTGTTCTGGAGGAAGCTCGCGAGGCATACACTGAGGAGATAGTCATTCCTCTCCAGAGCGAATCCACAGAGGATTTAGAATCGAACGTGTCGCGCATCGTACAGTGGATCGAGGCATGGCGAAAAAATCAACAGTCGGATTCTGGAAGCTGATCAAAAGTACATTGTCCATTACCTTCTATCACCTGCCCAACAGCATCCCCAGCCGATGATAAGTCAATAAATCCAGTACTAATAGCCCGCGTTCTCTCCAGTTAATCTTCCACGAATTTTGCAAGCTGCGCAAACACCTTTGCCAAGACGCCCATTTCGCAACCTAGCACCTGGAAGTGTGTGTGACAGGAGAAAATGGAAACATGCGGCGCCCGACACGGGGATAGCACTTCATCCCAAGCGATTATGGGAGAAAGGCAGCACGCGAACATTTTCATTCCGCGGGATTACCGTCATCCATTTCGACATCACCCTCTTTCTGTTGCTCCTCAGCTTGTTCGACGGTTATGTGCCCCGCTGGCCTCCAAATGTTCCCAGACGTTGGCTTCCAAAGGCGTATGCGACCGTCATTTCCGGCAGAGGACAGAATAGTTCTAGTTGACTCTTAGCGCGGACTCTGAGAGTGGGCGAGAAGCACATACCCTGTGATGTTCCACTCAACCCTGCCTACCGAGGACCTGCATGCAAAACACGAACACGTAAATTACAGAACGTTGACAAGCGAAAATGCACACACTTGTGATGATCGAAATCCGCCAGGACGCTCCCCGTCCACTTTGCGTCGTCCGAATTCTCTATACGTTCCTCATCGAGTGAGCTGGGACGCAGTTTCCAGATGCGCACATGCCCGTCACGACTACCTGTCGCGACGAGGTGATATGAACGTCCGCACGACGGTGCCCACGCAACAGAAGTTACGGCATATGGTGCTATTCCGTCTTCAGAGATTGGTCCAGAGTCAACAGGCGGGGAGGGATCGAGCGAAAGAAGAGTGCTTGGACGGCGCGACGGGGACAATTGTATGATCTACCGCAGTGCCTTGAGTTGTTTGTGACAAAAAAAAAAGGTGAAGATGGAAACCTTCACAACGCCAGACACGCCGCTGCAGGTCGCAAGCACCTCGCCCCAGTATTGCTCCTTGCACCAAGAGACCGACCAGCCGCCATCCGCCTCGCGGCCGCCAGCACCTCGCTGCAGTGGGGGCTGTTGCTGTTGCTGTTGCAGCGCGTTCGCAACGAGCGATGCATCCGCGGCGGGAGTTCCCGAAACATGAGTAGGGGTAGGTGCCGCATAGGTATGGGGACGCGACGTTGACGTCGACGGTAGCGCGGGAACATCTGCTTCTTGCGCCAGTGTCCAATTCGTGAGCGCGGGAACTTCGGGACATTCATACACGCGCAGATGGTTGTCTGAAGCGATCGTAGCCTGTCGGCAGCTGGTGAGTAGGGCGCAGGGCGGGGGAACGACGGAGAGCGCGCACGAGCTTCAGCCCAAGTTGGTGGGGCGCAAACTCTACCGCGCGCACAGTACCCTTCGCATCCGCTAGTACCGCACGCTCTAACCAGCGCGTTCCGGGTCCATTGGCCGCCGTGGAAGCCCCGTTCGTCTGCGGTTGGTCGGTATTTTCTGCCGGAATCTCTTCCCAGACCTTCACCGTCCGGTCGAATGACGAGCTTGCCAGGACAGAGCCGAATTCCGGATGTGCCCACGACAGCTTCGTTACCGCCGCACCGTGAGCCTGGCGACACAACTTGTCACGCGAACCCCCATGAGGCTGTGAAATGACCCCGCACCTTCCAGTCTGCTACGGCCGTCCACGTGCCGTCAGACTCATCGAGCTGCCAGATCTTTATGCGGTGGTCGAGAGAGCAGGTCGCGAGACGGACACCGTAGAAGTCGTATGCAGCGTCGGTTACGAGATCTCCGTGTGCGTTTTGTATTAGACTAGTTTGCATAGCGTAGCGAGAGACAACTGTACAAGTGACTGACAAGGCGCGTTTGACGTTCAACGCGTTGCAGGTAATCACGGTCCGAGTCGGGCCGATTACACTTCACTCACTCATCTCAGCGTAGCTGGCAGTTGGCCCACCAGTAAGATGGATGTCGACCTCCCTTACAGAGTTGTGTCGGTAGCCGACCTCTCTGGTGAGATAAACTTGCTTTCAATCCAGCTTCTATTCTACCTTAATATATAGGACACGATGACCGCGCCTGGCATGTCGCCTGGAATCCTGCAAAGCCTCTGCTCGCGACTTGCTCCGCGGACAAGTCTGTTCGCCTTTATGCTTACACCCCAGACCCCTCACCAAATTTTATGCTTCACACATCCATCCCCACTGGTCACACCAAGACCGTGCGTGGGATCGCGTGGTCGCCGTCTGGTCATACGCTTGCCACTGCATCTTTTGATGCAAACATAGGAATTTGGCAACGCGAGGACCAGGACGACGCGGGTGAAGCAGTAGGCGGTGAATGGGAGTGCGTTACCATCCTCGAAGGCCATGAGACCGAGTGTAAGAGTGTTGCTTGGTCCCCAACTGGGACATTCCTCGCAAGCTGCAGTCGCGACAAGACTGTCTGGGTGTGGGAAGGTGTGTCGCCCCAAATTATGGGCATCAATCGTCGCTCATCAAACGCTAGCCCAACCCGACGCTGACTTTGAATGCATGGGTGTACTCATGGAACATACCCAGGATGTGAAATGCGTGGCGTGGCATCCGAGAGAGGAGGTCGATCGTCCCCCCTCTCTGCAGCACGCTGCTGACACCCGTCCCCGTAGCATAGATCTTAGCGTCTGCCTCGTACGATGACTCGATCAAGCTCTACCTCGACGACCCGAGCGAGGATTGGTTCTGTTTTACTACGTTAACAGGGCACGCGTCGACTGTATGGTCCCTTGCGTGGGCACCGAACGGTCAGTACCTCGCGTCGGCATCAGACGACCGTACTGTCCGAATCTGGAAGCGTATCACGGAACACGAATGGGAATGTGTACTAGTGTTGGAGGAGCATGGCCGCACTGTCTACTCGGTGACGTGGGGGGTCGGAAAGCCGGGGAAGACAGACAGTGGCAGCGAGTCACTCGGCTGGCTTGCCTCGACAGGGGGTGACGGTAGAATCAACGTTTGGGCGTTCGAGGTGAGCCCACCTGTGCATCGCGATACGCACGTGGCTAGTTTTGACCAGCACTACCCCAGGAATCACCGGAATCCACAAACAAACGTCTTCCCAAATCCAGACTAATTGCACGTCTTGAAAATGCCCACGGTGTCAACGACGTGAATTCCATTGCGTGGTGCCCGAGAAAGGGATATGAGGACTTAATAGCAACTGTTGGCGACGATGGCATGGCAAAGGTATGGAAGGTTGCATCAGTGTAAAAGTTTACGAGGGCAGTCGTTTAGATGATGTATGTATTCTTCTCCATCACTATCTAATTACAGGCCCATCCACACGTGCATCGCCATCTGACGCCAGCTCTTCAAAGGTTCACTCAAGTACTAGTTGCGTGAATTGTCACATAAGAAATCACGCTGAATCGAATGTAGAACCCGTGCAAACAGTACTATACGGAACGGTGTACTCTAATGACGGACTCAGAACAGCTAGTGCATTCATCGTGCTCACCGGCGAAAAAACTCTGTCCTTCAAGAAGTCCGTTACGGTTAGGGGTCAAACGGAGTACTGACATGCAGAGCGACAAGGGAGGAAGAGAGGTCCGATGGAGCTCATTTCACTCGATTGAGTACCACACCGACGCGGAATTTTCCTTGGGGCCAGTGAATCTCTGATACGCTGGTTGAAAGGCTTTATATAGGAACATCGATTCGGGCTACGACTCCCTCTGGATGCTCACTAACGCCCCAGAACTTATGCAGCAGGGAGTATTACAACAGGTGATCAAGGTGATCTGCGTCTTCAATCGGGACGAAGAGTCGGAGGATTTCGATCTTATTCAGCATGGACAGGTCAACGATGAGAGTCTTCGCCGAGAGCCAGTGACAGTTCCCGTAAGTATACGTTCATCGGTCCACCTAGCAAGCTCGTCGCAGCCTCTAATGTGACAAAGTTACCGTTTTTACATTCGAGGGTTGTGGGTGCGAATGACGTATATGACCAGTATTTTGACGGACAGCCTGAGACAAGCAAACCGACATTCATCACAGGTGGCTGTATGTTGCCCGAAGTTTCGGCGACGCAAAAAATATGACGTGTTGCCATAACACGAGGTGGTGTTGCACCAATTAGGTCAGTAAGCAACGTTGTGTTGCCCCTCAAGAACGACATCATCTCCGAAACCTGCGGGGCATATTGAGTACTCCACGCACATAGAACCCGAGCTCGCAGGTGGCTGTTAGTTGCTGGCCATGGTTGTGCTGGAGTTGCCCGAACTCGGAAGCCTAGAAGACGTGTAGTACTGTATGTACCGACTCGAAATATGCGAGGTGGATTCAAGGCAAATAAAGAATACACACCGGGAGCGCTACATTTGAGAGCCACCAGGCTGAGTATTGTATCAACGCGTGCGGTGACCGGTGACCGGTGACCTCTGCAGAGCAAGTTCCCAAATGAAACTCAGCTGTAATCTGCACCGTGACATGGCATAGTCCACGATGGTCACTCCTCAAAATCTGAATGGAGCTAGGAGACTTCCCGCTTCCTACAGCTGCCTACACCTCAATGCACGCTGCACTCGGAGCAGTGATACGACGGTAGGGTCACTCGCAGGCAGTTTCAACAACGCCCGGAGTCCGGCGCGAGGATTCAATACTATTATAGTAAGTGCCTTGCAGGACGCCAGGTTGGAAAAAAGCGCGACACACGCGCGACACACCATGCGGTTTCCAATGACAGGTCCCTTGCGGCATGGCTTGGTGACAACAGCGGACACCCGCCACCTCCGCTGCGCACACAATGATCCTACGTAGTGCGTGCCGGAGCTCTACTAGCCCGAGTGAAATACCCAAGCACGTTTTGTGGCGCCTCACTTTTGATCCATTCATTCACGGGTCAGCGCGAGTCTCATCATCGTAGCCCGCCCGCAAATAGAAAAACACGCTCGAAACGAACCTATCCCACGTTGGAAGATGGCCGTAATGGCCGTCTGCGTCGTGGTATAGTGAATTAGTGGCAGCCCAAGGATCTATAACTTGAACCCCCACAAATTCTTGTATGTTGCTCAGTGGCTTCCCCACGATCGAAAACGACTTTGCTCAAGATCGCGCACATTCACCGCGCTCTGCCCAGTGTGACTTACTAAGGTTTGATGCCGATCGCACCGTTCGGTGATAGTCCGTTGACTGGTGCTGGGCCATTCATTACATTGTGGAATCGGAGGGTGAACCGGGTATGGCCCGGGGAACGGAGGATATATGGAAACAAATAGGTTATAGGGTTTTGCCATTAATTGCAAGATGCGCCGTTCGTGCTTGCCAACACCGCGACCAACTACCAGGAGGGGACTCACAAATGATGCAAATAAGGATCTTCTTTGCGGGACAGAGGGGAAGGGGAGCGTGACCTGCCCTCGGGTGGGTAATATTTGTCATAGCACTGTCGGAGCGATTGCGGGTAGTGCCTTGGATAGTGCAGTGTCACGGTTCCATAAAAGCCAGCACACAATGAGGGCTTGAGGGAAACAACTGTTGTGATAGAACGACAGGGCGGTGTTACACAACTTGAAGTAGGTGGAATACAAGACAGGATTACGGCTCTTCGTGAGAACGATTGGGCACGTTTAGGTTCTTCAAAAGTGTCTTCATCTCCTTATTCTCGAAGACCGGACCACCCTTTTCCACCCACCTGCCCCGTGCCGCCTCGAGTGAAAATTGCCCAATCTGCTCCACAGATATTATGCCAGCTGGCCAAAATAAGGAAAGGGGTGCGCCGAGGAACTTGTCGGCAACACGCAGCTTAAAATCGCGTTGGTTGAGCGCATCCTGGGGATACGCCTTGGACGGGAAGAAGTAGCCAGGTCGCATAATGGTCGCCTCAAGACGGCCTCCGGACTCCTTTGCGGCCTTTATCAGGTTGTTTTCGGCACGTCCCTGGAACACACGACTTTTAGAAAGACGCCAGGGCCGGTGCCATGGCAGTTCCGCACCTTGACACGTTCGAATAGTACACGGCTTGTCTCTTTCGAGTCTGCGCCCATTCCGCTGACGAACACAACTCGGAACGGACTCTCGGCGGTACCGACGCCCATCTCCTTGAGAGCATCGAGCAATGCATCGAAGTAGCCCAACGTGATCTCTGTGTATTTTTCTTCAGACATGCCTACGGACGAGGTGCCCAAAGCCCAGATACAAGCGTCATGCTCTGCAAGCTTCTCCTTCAACGCGGGGGGATAGGTTAGGAAGTCCTTGTGTTCGATGGTGAAAAACTTGGGGTGCGAGGGGGTTTTATCAGTAGCGGAGGTGCCACCGGGGAGAACAACCCATGGAGGGAGAGGGCGACGGCCGAGATAGGTGACTTGGCTAACGCTATTGTCAGAGAGAAGGACGTGTAAGACCCCGAGACCAGCTGTGCCGTACGAGCTCGTTGTGAGTGTTTTACGTCAAGTAGCTAAAAGAGAACTGACCAGCGCCGGTAGCACCTGTGAGCAAGACTTTCATGTTGATGAGCGAGGATTGGAAAAACGACGAAGGCAAAGGAGAACACACAGTATGTTAACTTTGGCCGCCGAATGGCACGAATCACTCTGGCATGGCAAGAGGGGCAATTTCAATTGGATTACGGGTGTCAATTGACGTGATGGTGTCTTCATAATCACATTCCATCAGTAGAAAATTATTGTAATTAAATTTTATATCCATTCACAGTGGGCATTTTATTGTAAGATGTGATACGATTTTATTCACTGGATGGAAACGGCCTTTTACCATTGCCGTAGGAATATTCTATGACAAAAAGCATCTTTTATTCAGTCACGGTATTTTCATCTGTAGGAATGCAGTCGGCATAGTCGGCAAAGCCCGCAGTCAGGGACTCCGGTCCGTAGCTTACCAAAGCGTGTATATAACATACGGATACGCAAAAGTTATAGGGGTGTGCGCTCTATCTAGAATGCTCATTCCCCCGTCTACTCCTCTCTGGGTCATCCCCGCTACATTTATTCCAACAGGTTATGGGCCCTGGCCCCGTAGCTTGATCTACTAAGCCAGCATACAAAATACTTTAAAACCACCATCAATATACATTATGCCACCCTTTAGAGCTGCCACACCGTTGCAAGACGAAATTGGAGAAGTACCCCTATATGGGGGAGAAGAACTTACACGCGCGAGACCACCCGACACCTCAGTATGTCGGGTGATAGAACCCCTTACAGACGACAACTGGCCGACCTGGTCTAGGAGGATGAAGCGACTCCTCCACTATTGTCACGTCGACATGTATGTCGCTGGGACTGTCCCGCGCCCTGACGATTTAGGCCAAGCGGAGATCTGGGACGATAACGACAGCTACGCCCAGATACTCATCACCAACAACATTACAGAGTCGCAAGTTCTCAATACCGAACGTTGCATCACGGCGGAAGAAATCTGGCAGAGCCTGGAAGCTATCCATCAGACTAGGGGTCTGAACACTTACTTCCAGATCCTCTGCGACATGAATCACACTACCGCCGACGACAACACTGACATTACTGTGCTCCTCAACAAGCTAAAGTCTGACTGGGAGCGACTCATTCAAGTGTGCAACAGACGCATGCCGTTGAACGATGAGTACTTTAAGACTCTCATCGCTTACACACTTCCGCGCTCATGGGACACTTTCACTGAGCCTTACACCGGCGGAGAGTTTGGGGAGGTACAGACCGACCCGAAGAAGTTGGTATCTTCGCAAAAGTTTATCGGCATCGTGAAACAGGAGTACACACGTCGTCAGGCTTGCAAAGCTAAGCCTGACAGCACAAATCAAGCTATCAGCCGCAAACAACGCACTCTCGCTCAGCGCATCAGCGACGCGCCCAACACTGGAAACTCCACAGGAGGTTCCGCGAAGTCCGGGAAGCGCAAGCACTGCAAGCACTGCGGCAAAGACGGACACAACACTGAAGACTGCTACTTCTTAGGGAAGAGCAAGTGCATACATTGCGGCAAGTTTACTCATGTTTCCGACAACTGTTGGGAACGCAACAAGAACAAGAGGAAGCTAGGCGACGGTGATGGCGATAGCGATGGACGGCCCAAGGCGAGCTCCTCCAAAGTTGAGGAAGCTAACTCCGTCGCAGCTGTAAACTCCACCACAGTCGTGAAGCACATGATGTGCGCCGTTGAAGAGAGGAAAGAGGATGAAGAATATTTCAGAACGTTTATCGACTTCAAAGAGTATGACGCTTGTAACATGACTGGAATTGATTTGACTGTTGCCCGTTATGACTGGCTCGCCGACAGTGCGACGACTTCTCACGTCGCAAACCAACGCACATCGTTCGCAACATACGAACAGATACATGACGCTACTGTCGCCGGCGTTGGTAACACCAATGTTCCCATAGCCGGGAAAGGCGCAGTAGAACTTGAGACAGAATGTGATGGACGCATATACGTTCTAAGAATGGAACAAGTTCTCCATATCCCGTCCAATAAAAACAACCTATTCTCTCTAGGCAGATGGGATAATGCCGGCGGGACATATAGAAGTGCTCGTGGTATTCTCACACTGGCCAAGAATGGAGAGGACGTGGCCAAAGGCCAGATAGCTGGAAACAACTTGTATAAAATGCGAGTAAAAGTACGGTCTACCCCTCGATCCGGACGTGCGAACGAAACATTCGTTGCGGCACATTCACTCCCAAGTTGGGAGACCTGGCATAGACGCTTTGGACACGTCAGCTACAGTGGCTTGCAAAAGCTGCTGGAAAAGAACCTCGTTGAGGGCTTCCGCGTCGATACACAGATGCCGAAACCCGATTGCGTGACATGCACCGAAGCGAAGCAGGCGGAAGAAACCTACAACGATAGATCAGAGCGACGAACTTACCCCGGAGAGTTGACTCACATGGACTTATGGGGGAAGTACGATGTTGCGTCCATAAATGGACACCAATACTTTGCTCTTTTCGTCGACGATGCTACCCGATATATGACTGTAACTTTCCTAAAAGGGAAGGATCAGGCAACGCAGGCAGTAAAAGATTATCTAACGCACCTCAGAGCAAACGAGATACCTCCTCGTGCGACACGCACGGATAGAGGCAAAGAATATGTCAACGACGCATTGATAACGTGGTGTCGAGAACGCGGCATCACGAACCAGATAACAGCCCCATATTCACCTTCCCAGAATGGCGTTGCCGAGCGCGCGAACCGAACATTGGTGGAACTCGCTTGAGCAATGTTAAAGGGAGGTGAACTACCCGAATTCTTGTGGGAACATGCCGTTACGCACGCGGCCTATATTCGAAACCGATCCTACACACGAGTCTTAGAAGTCACGCCATATCAGCTATGGTTCCAAAAGAAACCTGACGTGACTCACTTACGAGAGTTCGGATCACATGTTTGGGTATTGCTGCAAGGCACAGCCGAGCAGCGAAAAATGTTACCCAAGTCGAAAAAGAGAGCCTACGTTGGCTACGAGGATGGTCCTCAGGCCATCAAATATTACAGTGTGGAGACGCGGAAGGTACTTACCTCCCGAAATTACAAGTTCCTCTGTCCACCCGAATATCCCACATCGCCCGAAATGGTCGTGATCGCGCCTGGTGCACAGCGCGAAGGGGAGTTCGATGGAGGCGCTCTGTCCACAGGTGGAACAGCCACTATGTCAATAGGCGACGTACCGAATATGGACGTACAGCCTGGGGAAAGCCTAGAAGGTAACAGCCCATCAGACGCAGGCCAGAAGAGGAAACGAAACGATGACTCACCACAAAACGACTACCCACTCCGCGAAACGCGGGGCATATGCGTAGATTATAGACACCTGAGTGACCCATTTTCCGACACGGAAGACGAGGCCATGACTGCGCTAAGTATGCTCGGAGGAGACGAGCCGAAGAGCCTCAAAGAGGCCAAGGCGTCCCACGAGTGGCCGGAATGGGAGCAAGCGGTGAAAACCGAACTCAGCCAACTGCAGAGTACGGGGACATGGGAACTCACCGAACCTCCTACCGACGCTATCCCGATAGCAAATAAGTGGGTCTTCGCAAAGAAGTATGACATATCAGGAAACATCCTGAAATACAAAGCACGTTTAGTGGCCAAAGGCTGCGCGCAGAGACCAGGATACGATTATGAAGAAACGTTCTCACCCGTAGTTAGGCTCGAAACGATCAGAGCCATACTAGTGTGGTTGTAACGCCACCACAGGGGCGTTAAGTACGACGTGTACTTCGTAAGTCAACGGGATCGGAAAGGCACGAGTTGATTAGGACTCAGTTTGGTGATGAACAAGTACCACTAGGTCTCCCAGGGACACTAGGGTAATAGCGGAAGACGGGGCTCAAACGCAAAGGCGAGCCGAAGCGGGGACTCAAGCGCAAGGGCGAGTCAAACAGGAATCGTGAGGCAAAGACGATGTGGTATTACACAAGAAGTCAAGTCTACCGTACAAGCTAGGTAAAGCGTGACTTATATACTAATACAAGATGTTTGCGAGTTGCAAACATATGGCGCGATCCTAGGATACTGGTCCTAGAGAGCTAACAAGGGGAGAGTACGAATATGGAACAAGGGAATTCCGCGGGACGACGCGGGCCACAGAAGTCGTCAGCGGGTTCTGGAAGCCACGCCACGGGGCGTCGGAACGGTCATACGGTGGGTGCGAGCTAAGGACCGGAAAGCGTATCGAACCGGATCGTATCGTAAAAGTACAATGAATACGCAAAGAGGAGAAGAGACATAGTATGGAGGCAAAATTCGTAACATTACCCCCCCATCAGACTTGAAGTCGCCACGGCTTCAACTAGTCGCTGGTATAAGCGTAGTCTTCTTCGGCAGGTATATTTGACGGAATGGGGGATGGGGTGCGGGGGCAGATGTGACAACGGAGGAACATGAAACGTCCGTGCTCACCGCAGTCCCGACATTGCTCGTACATCAGGCATTTAATCTCCTCGTGCCTCGCGTCATGTCGCAGACACTTGCCACACCACCTGGGGCGACTGTCCGGGTCAACGTACACAGGGGACATGGGGGAGAGCCTGCGAATAAGACAGGTGTTAGATCGGTGGACTCGACTACCGCACCACTTGCACGGTTCGCGCTCTCGTCGGTCTGGGCATTGAGCCACCAAGTGCTCGGTGGACTTGCACTGGAAGCACTTATGCTGCCGCCGATGGCCTTCTCCTTGAAGGCGTGGCATTTCGCAAGGCCCTCTGAGACGTGGGGAAAGGGGAGTCTGCTCGGGTGTTCCTCTAGGACGCACCGGCTTCGCATGAAGCTCTGCGTATTTGTTGGATATAAGGGGGACGGCCCGAGCGTACTGCAGTCGTTTGCGCACACCAGCAAGATCCATATCGAGCCCGAACTCGTCCTTAGTCAGCTCAGACTGGAGACGTCGGAGGTCCGAGGCCCGCGTCTGTATCGCGTCTCTGCGCACCAAACACTCGCGGAGGCGGGACACCTCAGCGTGAAGGCGGGGGCTTCGCAGCTCTGCAAGCACCTCGTCAAGTACGATAGCGCGGGGGTCGTGAGGGTGGAACATGTCTAGCTGGTTGTTGGTGATGTGCTGAGGGAGCTGGTCACCGTACACCGAATTGAGGAAGACCTGCGAGATGTAACAGGGGTGGCCTTTCCCCATGGTTCCGACGACCTCCTGATAACTCTTTCGGTAATAAATGAAGCGGGCGGTTTGTAGCGGGTGGTCAACCCCGCCGATTAAGAGTGGGAAGAAAGAAGGGGAGGTGGGGTCGTTGGGAAAGAAGGGGAGACCGGGGTTGACTGCGTCTTCCTCTTCGTCCTCATCATCGAGGAGGGCGAGGGCGGGATTTGGCTCGGCGATGCGTAGTTGGGGAATAGGTGTAGGAATGTGGTCAATTCCCGCGGGGAATTGCGGGGTCGGGACATGGGTCGCGTCGATCACTGATGGTTTAAGAGGGGGTGGTGGCGTAAGGGAGTATGGGATTGGCACATCGTGCACGATGATGGGCGTGTCGACAGGTGGGGGCGAAGCTGATGAGGGTTGGACAGTCGGGGCAGTGGGGAGGTTAAGTGATGGTGTCGGAGTGAGTGGTCTCTCAACAAGCTTAGCAAGGGTCTCCGAGATCAAGGCGAGGATAGGGCGCGGAGGTGAACTAGGGACTACTGAGTACGGCGTGCTACCGTCTACGTTGGACGGGACACCAAGGTCCTGTGATGGTACGGTTAGATTTTCGAGGATAGCCTCGACAGGGCGGCGCGCGGGAATGGTAGAGACAACAGGGGTGGAGGTCATGGTAGAGATGGGGATGGAGAGTGATGGGCGTTGAGGGGGCTTCATTTATATCTTTCGTCCAGCCCCATCGGCGGTAGGATTTAGGTGATAGAAGTCGGTGATAAGTTCCGAGGCATGCCGTACATTCTCGAGTGGCTCCCACGAGCTGTCGCTTATGGGGAATCCTTTCCACTGAACTAGGAATTGAAGCTTGTGCCCTCGTCCGTGCAGCCTCGACTGAAGAATGCGCTCTACTTCAAACTCTTCTTCTCCATTGATGAGGTCAGGTGGAGGTCGCGTGAAGTTTGCGCCGTGCAGTTCCGTCTCCTTATATGGGGTGAGGAGGTTGGCATGGAAAACGGGATGAATCTTCCATGTAGCGGGGAGTTCCAATTCGTAGGAGACGTCCGATAGAACCTTCTTAATACGGAAAGGTCTGTGGCGCTTCGGGCCGAGTTTGGCGGTTGGGTAGAAGGTTCGCAGGTTCGTCCCTTCTAGCCAGACCTGGGCTCCTTCTCGATACGGAACGAAGCGCGTCTTTCCTCGTTTCATCATCAAGTCTTGTGCATGCTTAATGCAGTCCTGCGCGTGTTGTCGTCTGATGACCATTTCTTCTAGGCGCTGTTCAACGGATGGGGATGTTGTAGGCTTTGGCGTCCACATGGTGCGTGGTTCCCAGCCCATGATGAGGGAAAAGGGGGATTCTTTTGTGGTCGCATTTGGCCACGCGTTGTGCGCGAATTGCGCGACTGGCAATGCTTCGGCCCAGTTGTCCTGCTGCACGTTGCTCCAGTGTCGCAAATACTGCTCCAGCCACTGATTCGTACGTTCTGATTGTCCGTCTGTCTGTGGATGGTAGGCAGAGGAGATGTTTTGATGGATACTGAGAACTTTACAGAGGTTCTTCATAAATGTGGAGGTAAAGCGGGGGTCTCAGTCTGTAATAATCTTCTGGGGGATGCCATAATGCGGATATACGTGACGCAGATAGAGTCGCGCTACTCCCTCTGCGGTTATTGACTCGTGACAGGGGATGAAGATGGCCGCTTTTGAGCAGTCGTGGTCTGTGATTGTCAGGATGGAGTCGTAACCATCGGACGTTGGGAGTTTCGTGATGAAGTCCATGGCTACAACTTCGAATGGCTCGGCGTCTGGGTCTGTGGTGATGGGGAAGAGATGTGGTTTTTGTCAGTGTGTGTTGATTTTGTTGGCTTGGCATGTTGCGCAACCTTTGACATAGTCTTCTACGTCCTTACGCATGTTGGGCCACCAGTAGTCACGACGGAGAAGTTCGAAAGTGTTTGCGATTCCGGGGTGTCCCATGGCTGGGGTATCGTGGAAAAAGGTGATTACCCCCCGTTTAAGATCGTTGTCGCCCACGACAACCAAGGCGTCGCCCTTCCACCATAGCCCCCCCACCTTCTTCAGGTTATGGGGCTTGATCCAGCGTAGTACGTCCTTCTCATCGAGGTTTTGCGAGATTTGGGTCCAGATGTCCATGTCGTGCATTGACATCTCCGTGGCACGGATGAATCGTTCAGCGGGGAGGACGGTTACGTTATTGTTGTCCTCTTCGTCGACTGTATAATCCGCTCGCCTCGATAGGGCGTCTGTTGCGTTTGTGCCCGAGATGCCCGAGGAGTTCCTTGAAGAGGACGACGTCCGCGCATTTGGGTCTATGACTCAGGAGCATTACGACGCTTGGAGGCACATCGAGGCGAGTTTCCTATCGACTTAGAGGAATGAGAGCTGGCCGTCACGTGACCTGGCACGTGACCCGCCTAGAGCTGGTCCAGAAGGGTCCGGATGAGCTTGAGCCCGGATCGGAGTGTGATACGTGACTGATGTGACTGCTGACTTGTACGGCCTTTGATTGGACTGTGATATTAGGGTTTGTGGCTGTGTATTAGGGTTGCTGGGCTTGAAAGCTCCAGCCCTAGTAGTATAAGTAGAGGGGCGTTCGCGTATGAACCCCTTAGCTTTGATATCTTGAGGAATACCTTCCCTTTCCTGCGCCTTAGCTCCTTGTCCTGTGTGCATACCTCTTCGTCGTCATCAGCTCCCTGCTATAAGTCGTGCACGTCGCCGACTTCTCCTTCATCATACTTGACTTCGCCATTATCGTTCTTTGCTTCGCTTACCTTGGTTACGCGTTGCGTATCGCCCTAGCCGTTGCCTACGGGATACTGAAGACATTCGACGCTTCTACTCAGCAAACCGGTTCCTAATCCAAGTCGGATTGATACGTCCAGAAGGAACGTAACAGCGTCTGTGCGACCATTCTTTACTCCGGAGACGTGCTTTAGTACGAAGTCGTATTCCGACAGTTCCAAGAACTCGCGTGCTACTCGGCGACTGATTTTTCGTGGTTCCTTCCAGTACTGAAGGTTGGTGTGGTCGGTATGGATGATAATCTTGTGCGGGGAGCCGACGAGGTACGTTCGCCAGGCCCTGAGCGCTTTCACGACTGCCAGTAACTCTCGGTTGTAGATGTCGTAGTTACGCTCCGCCGAGCTGAGCGACTCGGAATGGAATGCGATGGGGTGTAATTTCTGATCCGGGCCTAGTTGATTCAGCACGGCTCCGATGGCCACATTCGAGGCATCTACTTCTAGCTCGAATGGTTTCAAGAGATCGGGGAATAATAGCGTGGGTTCGCGCCCGATACATCGCTTGATGTTCGTAAACGCGTCCTGCTCGTCTTGTCCCCAGCGCCACGGCGTGTCTTTACGCGTGAGGTTGTGAAGCGGTCGTGCCAGTGAGGAGAATCCTCGGATAAATCGGCGGTAGAAGTTGCAAAACCCGAGGAACGCGCGTACTTCTCGAAGGGTCTTCGGGGCTTGCCACTCCTGGATGCCCCGTACTTTAACAGGGTCCATACGCAGGTTCCCGTGGCCTATGATCAGCCCTAAGTACTCCACTTCCAGGACCTCGAATTCGCACTTCTCCGGTTTGATATACAGGTCGTGCTCTTCACATAGACGGAGAACCTTGTGAAGTATGGTGCGGTGGTGCGGGTAATCGATGGCAGTCGCTATTAGGATATCATCCATATAGACGATCACCTCATTGGTGAGGACAAGGGGTCGAAAGATGGTGTCCATCATTGCTTGGAACGTCGAGGGCGAATTCGTGAGGCCAAAATACATGACTAGGGGTTCATAGAGCCCCTGGTTAGTTTTGAACGCGGCCTTCCACTCGTCTCCCTCTTTGACTCGTACGTTGTTGTAGCCCCATTTGATGTCGAGCTTCGAATATAGGCGCGCTCCGCGGATTCGATCTACTAGTTCGGGGATAAGGGGAAGGGGGTAATGGTTTCGAACGGTGATCTCGTTCAACCGTCGATAATCTTGGACTGGACGTAGTCTGCCATCTTTTTTTTTGATAAAGAAGAATGGCGACGCGTAGGGTGACTTTGATGGGCGTATGTACCCCTTTTCTAGTTGTTCCGTGAGGAAGGTCGAGAGTGCCTCTTGTTCATTTTGTGCGAGGGGGTAGACTTTGCAATCGAGTGCGGCGGGGGCGTTAGGCAACAGGTCAATAGCGTGATCCCAAATACGTGACGGGGGGAAGCGATGGGACGCTTCTTCGTCAAATATCTTACGGTGATGGTGATATTCCTCTGGGACCATTTCTTCAAACGTTCGTTGTTCCTTCTTCGCTGCTTCTCGTTGTGCTAACTCCGACGCAGTCGTCGTCTTTCGCAAAAATGTAATCTGGGGTTCGCGCTCATCGTCCATGAGTTGTTCCCACGCCTCCTCGTCAAGTTCATACGTCTCCAACGCCCGAATGGATGCTTCCATAGGCATGGCTTCGTCTGACAAGTAAAGGCTCGAGACCACAACCGGTTGAAACTCCTCGTCCAACGTTGCGTCTCCCCACTTGACCTGCGGCTCAAAGGCCGTGAACCAAGGGTATCCTAGGATAACTTCGTCCCTTCCCAGGTTAGTGACTAGGAAGCGAAGCGTCCTTTCCTCTTTTCCTGTTTTCACGGTGAGGTCCGTATACTGAGTGATGGCGCCGTCCTGGTTATGGGTGCCATCTACATTCCAGATGCGGATGGGGTGGGTGACGTCCCTTGTCCCAATCTGGAGTCTTTTAAGAAGTGTGGAGCATATGAAGTTATCCGTTGCTCCTGAGTCGATAAGGACTTGTCGTTCAGCCGTTGCATGTGCAGATTTAAACAGAACTGGAATTCGCATGGATCGATATCTGCTAGTGTACACGTTTAAGTTTAAAGCTCTAGCCCAGGCCGCCGGGTTCAAGCGTCGAGAAAATCCTCTTTTCCGAATAACTTATCGACCATGAGGTCGCGCACCTCTTGTGACTGTGCCTTCATCGCTGTGATCTGTACGTCTGCCTGCTCCTCATTCGAAAGGATGCGATTAGCTGATACAGTGACAGTACCGATGGTGGGAGCTGGTATGTTTGCAGACGGGGGAGGGGGGAACGTAGTTCGCGAGGAACCGGTGGGTAACACCATGGCAGCACTGGCTGCAGCCACGCGCATGCCTTTTTGTGGGCAGTTATGCGAGATGTGCCCTTGAGCACGACATCTAAAACATCGTCCCTCCTTCTGAAGTTGGGCTTTGTCAGTGTCGGTAAGGGCCACGGAGGCTCTGGCGCGTCCAACATCCATGGCGTTCGGGTCGCGCGTTCTGTTGAGGGCTTGGACCCACTGCTCTCAGCTGTGTCCACCCTTTCGACCGCGCGACGGTTTGTTTTTGCCCAGGCGATCCTTTAAAACGAGATATTCAGCCTGCTGAAGTCGTGCAGCCGCCTTCCACTGCTCCCAATTGACAGGATGCTGGAAGCGGATGGCATTAATAACTAACTGGTTTGGTAATCCGTCTTGGAAGATTTCGAGGGTCGTGGCTTCGTCGGGATTGTACCCGGCTTTGGTGACGAGGTTCTGGAAAGTGGCGATGTACATGTCGATGTCCTCACCCTTCATGGCGAGGGTCTGTAGCGATTTGCGGGCGTTGGTACGTTCAGCTGAGTCGAAGTAGGCATTTTCAAATCTGTTTCGGACCGTCTGCCACAGGACCATATTTCCGCAGTCCACCCCATTGGCTACTTGTTCGTCGAGCCATAGTGCCTGTTCAGCTACCCAGTCTTCGACGAGGGGCCCTCTGATGTAGGAAAGGAAGGTCATAGCTCGTGAGGAAGGAATTCTAAGTTGGTCGACGTCTGGGTTCATCCCCACATAGAGGTCGAATGCGAGCAGGAATGCTTTGCTCTTGTCCCTCGCTCCTGTGAACTCCGGAGGGGGGTTCCCGCCTAGTCTTCCGTGGCCTCCGGGTGCGATTATCGGAGCGGCTCCTCCTGGCGCGACGCCACCGCCACCGCCACCGCCACCGCCACCGCCACCGCCACCGCCACCGCCACCTCCGCCTGCGCCTCCTGCCGGGGCGCCACTGGGTGGTGCTGGGACTCCTCCCCCTCCTGAGCTAGGGATTCCCGAGGGTCCCCCTCCTCCTCCTCCAGCTCCACCGCTGGTAAGCGTCGTGCTAGCTGAAGCTTGTTGTTGGATCTGCGACATTGCATAGGATGGAAAGGCGGTGATAGGTAAGTTCGTTGTGGGGACAGGTACGCTCGGGGAGTTAGGGTCTGGGCTGTCGACGTCGATGCCGCTGGGGTTGTGGGTTCTGAAAGGTCCTACTCCGAGCGCGGGGGGTACAATGCTAATGGTGTACCAGCTCCCTTGCTTTGGTGAGTAATCAATGTATGCCCACTGACGGATGTCGTCAAGGTAATGGACTTGTCGGTATTTCTGTGTGTTAGGGTGGAAAAGGAAGTATCCTTCAGCTCCATCGTGTTCTGCCCAGACTACAGTTCCTTTGACTTTGTCAGAGAGTTCGTTGGTACTGTAACGTTCAATGTATTCGGCTTGAAACCGAGACTGGCTGCGACTGGACGTCGCCACTGTGAGAGACTTGACTTAATGTAACGCCACCACAGGGGCGTTAAGTACGACGTGTACTTCGTAAGTCAACGGGATCGGAAAGGCACGAGTTGATTAGGACTCAGTTTGGTGATGAACAAGTACCACTAGGTCTCCCAGGGACACTAGGGTAATAGCGGAAGACGGGGCTCAAATGCAAAGGCGAGCCGAAGCGGGGACTCAAGCGCAAGGGCGAGTCAAACAGGAATCGTGAGGCAAAGACGATGTGGTATTACACAAGAAGTCAAGTCTACCGTACAAGCTAGGTAAAGCGTGACTTATATACTAATACAAGATGTTTGCGAGTTGCAAACATATGGCGCGATCCTAGGATACTGGTCCTAGAGAGCTAACAAGGGGAGAGTACGAATATGGAACAAGGGAATTCCGCGGGACGACGCGGGCCACAGAAGTCGTCAGCGGGTTCTGGAAGCCGCGCCATGGGGCGTCGGAACGGTCATACGGTGGGTGCGAGCTAAGGACCGGAAAGCGTATCGAACCGGATCGTATCGTAAAAGTACAATGAATACGCAAAGAGGAGAAGAGACATAGTATGGAGGCAAAATTCGTAACAGTGGTCATACCTATGCAAAAATCGACTTTTTATTTTCTGTAGCTTCAACAACACATCGTAGCTACTCCATATTGTAAATACCAATAGAAGAATGGAAATTCTGTTCGATGGCGATTTTTCCTTCTTTTTTTTTTTTTGGCTCCTAGGGAGCACAACCAATTTCACCCCCCGATGCAAATTTGATCACGCACTGGCCTCCCAAGGTGAGATTACCTTCTACAACTCTATCGCATGCATGATATCACCCCAAATTTATCATGGGTGTTCTCATTGGTCTATTCTAGCACTCTATTCCAACAGATCTGCATGACATTTATCAAGATCGTTGGGATCTGATGGTCTGGGCTGTTACTTTTTACGACTCCCCTCTCTTCCTTGTCACACTGTAGTCGAAATTCTCAATATATTTTTATTTTTTATTATGATCTCATATCTACAGATCCTACTGTACCTACTGTATTTTTTTTGGGCAGAAAGGACCACGGGAAGAGGGTGATCTGAGGCAGTTTTTAAAATTTGCATCCTCGTGACCATTTGCATCCACCTGACACCACTAGTACTGGCCCTCGCAACAATATACGATCTCTGAATCCAGCAGATGGACGTCAAGGGTGCATACCTAAATGGAACCCTAAAGGAGACAGTGTACATGCGTCAGCCGGAAGGGTACGAGGACGGGTCAAACCGAGCTTGCTTACTCATAAAGACACTCTACGGACTGAAACAATCCGGACGTGAGTGGAATAGCGAGCTTGATAGCAAACTTCGTAATCATGGCTTCACACGTTTGATATCGGACCCATGCGCCTACGTGCGACGCGGAGGCGGAAATCTGGAAATCATCACAGTCTGGGTTGACGACCTTCTATTGTTCGCAACGTCAGTGGATTCGATGATTAGGATGAAGAACAGTCTACATACCGAATGGGCCCTCACAGATATGGGCGAACCGGCGAAGATCGTCGGGATAGAGATCACCCGAGACGAAAGGTCAATCACGATTTCCCAGAAACGGTACATAGAGAACATACTGGAGAAGGAAGGCATGAAACATGCAAATCCCGTCGCAACACCAATGGATCCAAATACGGGTCTTGAACCTAATCCCGATGGAAATGAGGGGAGCCGAAGCAATTCGTACGCACGGTTGCTGGGCGAACTCCAATTCCTTGCCAATGCCACGCGGCCGGACATCGCCCATGCTGTAAATCGACTAGCGAGTTATACAGCTAACCCCAGCCTCGAACACACGATGGCCTTGAAGAGGATATTGAGATATCTCGCCAGGACCCGAGAACATGGGATTAGATATTCAAAAGTTCCGGGGAGAAACAAAAATGCCAACCTTTTCCATGGCTTTGTGGATGCTGCTTACGCCAACACGGACACGCAGAAGTCAACGACCAGTTATGTCTTCAAGGTCGGAGGTGGGGCAATTTCGTGGATGTCGAAGAAACAATCAGTGATCGCGCTGTCGTCCACGGAAGCTGAGTACATTGCTCTGTCCGAAGCAGGCCGTGAGGCGTGCTGGCTGAGAAACCTATACGAAGAACTCGGTTTTAGTCAGCAACATCCGACTGTAATCAAGGGAGACAATACTGGGTCTATTTCCATGGCTCAAAATCATCAGTTTAACAAGAGATCCAAGCATCTATCCACAAAGTGGCACTGGATTCGCGAACAAGTAGCAGAAGGATCCATTGAGATCGGAGAATGCCGAGACCCCGAGCAAACGGCAGATATACTAACGAAACCACTAGCTCGCCCTAAACATAAGCAACACGTCGAGGAAATGGGATTGATGCCGATGTGAAGGGGAATGTAGGAATGCAGTCGGCATAGTCGGCAAAGCCCGCAGTCAGGGACTCCGGTCCGTAGCTTACCAAAGCATTGGCCGATCTAAGGCAAAGCGAGGCACAAGCGGCGCCTTAGAGCATTGTCTTTGTGTGAGCGGACATGGCGGCACGTGACTCATTCCTTCCTTGCCTGCCGCCACCTGTCCACCCACATTTTCAACCGGTCTAGAAAACCGGAATCTTTTATTTTCTTGCGATCTCCTCTCCTCTCACAACCATATTATTCAATCCCACCTGTACCTAACCGATGCCACGCATACTCGAAGATCCATCCCGAGCGAGATGCCCAAACTTCGGAGGCCACGAATGGGACTTCTTACGTCAGACTATGATTGATGCCCACCAAGGCGCAAACCCTCTCACTGAGGATGAGGCCGCCCAACGGCTAAGGGAGACCTGGACTAGGGAGAATGATAACCAAAAATTCGCCTGGGACGAGCAGCTCGAACAAGACCGGGCTGAACAAGAGGAACAAGACAGGCTGGCGCAAGAGGAAGAAGATGCTCAGCAGGCTCTGCGCGACAAGGAAGCCGAGCAGCAGCGCAAGGAAGCGGAGAAGAAAAAACCCAAAATTGGCTCCTTCGTCAAAGGCCGGGGCGTCGGGAACTGGATCGAGCCATGCCCTACTCAGTACGCGCTGAACAAGATCAACAACCTGGAATACATTGAACTGGACTACTTCACCGTCAGAGGGTGTAGAGATGCCGCCGCTGACTCCCACAAATCCATTAGCCAAGATACTCTGTCTTTCGCGCAAGTCGAAGACACCCTCGCCATCCGTCCACTTGCTGCCATGAGGCCTTCTCGGAACATCCGGAGCGACGAGAACCTGAGCTGGGACGAAATGATGTACGCGAAGAACACAATGCTTCACTTCATGGCCCGTTCCCAGGTCTGGCCCCAGGCGCACATGATATCCCTAGCCGCCTTCTTCGTCGCCCTTGACGTTCACCCCAGAAGGGCGCAGATCAACGGCAATGAAATCCTCATATTATACCAAAGCCGCGTCCGACGCGAGTGGTTCGATGCGTTCAAGCAGGAGTGAGGCTTTGACATCGAAGTCATCAACGAAGCTTTTCTGCAGGCCCTCGCTGAGACCGTGAATAGCGGGATACAAGACAGGAAAATCGAGCAGGTGCGCTTTTCCTTTTCTCCCTCGTACGATGAACCTTTGTGCTAACGACACCCACTCCTCCCTCTCCCGTCCCACCTCTCCTTCCACCCTGCCGTACCCTGCCGGGCCTCGTCCCTTTGCTGTGCCGTGCCGTTTGCTGCCCATGCTGTATTACATACTGCCGTGCCGTCCTCCTCACCCCACCACCGGCTACCCCCGTGTGCTGGCGTTGCCCAACCACTGCCGTCCCTTGCCCCACGCACCGTTTTATCACCCCTGCCGCGCCGCCCTCTTGCCCCATGCTCGGCCATTGCAACCTGCTGTCCTGCTGTTCACCTCCCGCCATACCTCAGATAATGAGAGCGCAAGCCAGTCGCGACCCCCATATGTCTCGCATGGCCCCTAGGCACCGGGACCGGGCTAGCCACTCGCATGGCCGAACACGCTCCTCCTCCCCTCGTCGCACCTCCCCGCCTGGGAGACACCCATGTTCGCGCTCCCCACGGGCCACCCAGGGCACCTCTTCTGACCGCCCGGAGCCGTACTCTCGAGGCACGGCCAAGCGCTCTAGATCAGACAAGCCCGAGTTTTTTCCGTCCGGCGCAGGCCCGCATGGGGGAGTCTGCGCAGCATGCCTCGGCCTCCACAAACACACTTTCTCCAAGTGCGATGGCATCAAGCTATGGGATGGGTCTCCAGGCGTTGCCAGAAAGAACGGGCAAGGAAAGCTCATCATGGCAGATGGCCTCCCCGTGTGCTTCGACTGGCAGATCCCGAAAGGATGTTCCTCTGCAAGTCACTCCGAGCGTCACCGATGCTCCGGATGCGGAAAACCCGACCATGGGGCACAATCTTGCCCTCGAGCGGAGAAAGCGTGAGCCCCTCACCCCGTACAAGCGCGATGCCTGGGCAGCGGAGCTCTCGCGCCTCGGCCTCCTCCCCAAATACCCTCTCCTTATACATAGCCTCACGGTCGGCTTCGATCTGGGCATCCCAACTATTTCCCGAACCTTTACTCCACCTAATCACGTCTCGGTTAATTCACTTATTAATGTATATAACACCGTTGTGGAACATGAGTTCGCTGTGGGCCGTTACATCGGCCCTTTCACGCGCAGACAGCTGGAGGCCAGTCTCAGCCCCTTCCAATCCTCTCCCCTGTCCCTCGTTCCCAAAACGGCCAAGCCTGGAAAGTACCGAGCGGTGCACAATTTCTCCCACCCGCACAATCCCCAGCCCAACGCGGCAGCTATCAATGCCAGCATTAACAGCGATGACTTCCCGTGCACGTGGGGCACCTTCACCGCGGTCGCGCTGCTCATCGCCCATCTCCCGCCAGGATCTCAGGCCTCGGTACGCGACGTGGCAGAGGCTTACAGAACCATCCCGGTCATTCCTACCCAGTGGCCGGGCCTCGTCATACGTCTGCAGGCAGAAGACCAATTTGCCGTCAATGTTTGCAATAACTTCGGACTTACCTCCGCTGGAGGTGTTTACGGAATGGTGGCTGACGCCGGCGCAGACGTATTTCGGGGCCACGGCATCGGCCCCCTGGCCAAATGGGTTGATGACCACATATTCTTCAGGGTCCCCCGAAAACATCTTGCCGAATACAACGCCTGGCGGGCAAAGTGGCACGCCGAGATACAGGCTCACGGGGGCCAAAGGCAAGATGGCAGCCACCTTTGGTTCAAAGGAAAGAGCCAGCCTGATGACTCCCCAGAGGAATTCACCGAGGACTGTGGCTTCGCGCTGCGGGACTTGGTGGACGCCTCGCCGCGCTCAGAGCAAGATGCGCTTTTCACGTACACAGACAATGACATTGATGCGGTCTCAGCACGCCTCGGCATTCGATGGGAGCCATCAAAATCGGTCCCATTCGCGACTGAAGTCCCATATCTTGGCCTCCGATGGGACCTGCACGCCCGCATTGTGCACCTCCTCGAAGGGAAGAAAACTAAATACCTGGCAGCGATCACGGAATGGGAGACCAAGCGCGCGCATGATCTCCTTGAAACGCAGAGACTTTACGGAAAACTCCTGCACGCTTCGATGGTTATGCCATCCGGTCGGGCCTACCTCACCAGCCTGGAGGCCATGCTGGCCTCGTTCAGTGACAATCCTTTCGTACCGCACACCCCACCCCGCGACACTCCAAGCGATCTTGAATGGTGGAAGCAGCGCCTCCACCGACCCGAATTCTCCCGACTCATCCCAGAGCCTCACCCCCTCGTCGATTACGAGGCTTACTCAGACGCGAGCTCCGGATTTGGGGTGGCGATCACCATCGGCCCCAAATGGCGAGCGTGGCGCCTCGTCGACGGCTGGAAATCCCATGGAAGAGACATCCAATGGGCCGAGGCCATCGGCTTCGAACTCCTCATCCTCAGTCTACGCTCGCGTGCTGGCCAGGGCGAGTATTTCAAGGTTTACGGGGACAACTGGGCGGTTGTCGAAGGATGGTGGAAAAAGTCCAGCGCCAACAAGCCCACCAACCGGGTATTCCGCCGCGTACTCGAACTTGCGGAGGGCAGCGATTGGTCGATACACACCAGATACGTCCCTAGCGCACAAAATCCCGCTGATGCCCCATCTCGAGGGCGCTACCCTCCCCGCGAGCTCCTCCTCGACTGCATCGTCATCCCAGAAGAGATCCAACCTTTCCTCGTCGACATCGGCCCCAGCCAACCTGATAAGGGCCGCCGCCATTGAGGGGTTCATGCGCTCGGAAGACACCCTGCGCACATCCCCGGGCGCAGATCAGAGGGAGGCCAAACGGCGAAAATCCCTCGACACGAGGCCACGTCAGGTGATGATACCCCCCACCACGGCACCCCAGCATAAGAGGCCAGCTCCATACGCGCCCTCCCTCACTCCTCGCCCCTCCCACCTCCGCCCCCATTGTCTTGCCAGAGACCGTCTGAGATTATGGACCCCGACCCACAGCCCGACCCCTTCCGCAAGTACCTCTGCGCTCGGCCCAGCAGAGAGAGAACGCGTGAAGGACACGATGGCACATGCATGGGAAGAGGACACGCGCGCCGCATACGGCTCAGGCCTCCTAATGTGGCACTGCTTCTGCGACGACAGGAGCATACCGGAGCTGGCCAGAGCCCCTGCCGCCCAAGACCTCTTATCGACTTTCGTTGCCTACATGGCAGTGGCCTACTCCGGCAAGACAATATCCAACTACCTGAACGGGGTATGCGCCTGGCACATTCTGCACAGCGTCCCCTGGGTTGTGGACAAGAAGGAGATGGACGCGATGTTGCGGGCGGCCCACAAGTTAACCCCGCAATCCTCAAAACGGAAAGAGCGTCTCCCCTTCACCCCCGAGTTCATCACAGCCGTCCAGCAGCACCTCAATCTGGAAGAGCCCGTCGATGCGGCAGTATTCGCATGCCTCACCACCTGCTTTTACGCCTCCGCCAGGCTAGGCGAGTTCACGGTTCGCACCCTGGAGAGCTTCCGCGCGAATACTCACATCACCACCCGGAACCTCTCCTACGACCAGGACCGCAACAGCTGCAAGGTCACCGTCCTCCACCTTCCCTTCACCAAATCTGCCGGCAACGCGGGCGAGGACGTGTACTGGGCCTCGCAGAACGGAGACACAGACCCCTCGGCGGCCCTGCAGAACCACCTTCGAGTCAACCAGCCGCTCGAAACATCCCACCTCTTCGCTTATCGAGCCAAAAACACACGCCGCGCGCTCACCAAATCAAAATTTCTCGAAAGGGTTGGAATAGCCGCACAAGCAGCGGGCCTCGAGCCACTGCAGGGGCACGGCATACGGATCGGATCCACCCTCGAATATCTCCTGCGAGGAGTTCCCTTCGACGTGATGAAAGCAAAGGGCCGATGGGCTGGAAACTCCTTCTTACTGTACCTAAGGAAGCACGCCGTCATCATCGCCCCATACATCCAGGCCGCGCCTCAACTTCACGAAACTTTCATCCGATACACCATGCCCCCAGTTCGCTAAAGCAGCACGCCGCCCCCACTCATCTGCGCAGACGCGCCGCCTATCCTCTTCTCCAGGTAAGCCATCGATTCCTAAACTTAGGGGTACCGAGCCTCACTCGCCGCGTCATCGATTCCTAATAGGCTGGGTGTCGCGACCTCGGCTCGGCAGCAGAGACCCCCATCTCCGATCGTGAAGCGCTTCGCGCTTTCGCCCATTATCTTTACGCTGCCATAGTACTCCGGCCTTCCTATAACATTTCCTAATTATCTACTATGCTTGTACATCTCCCCGAAACCTCCCTTCCCGAATACACCCACAGCCAATGTTTCCCGCAGCAGCATCTAACGTTTCGTGTCGCGCACCGGCAAGCCATCCCCTCGCGCCTCTCACCGGCGCCACACGAAACCTCTACCTGAGTAAGCAAATCAGCATCCCACAAAGAGTATATAACATACGGATACGCAAAAGTTATAGGGGTGTGCGCTCTATCTAGAACGCTCATTCCCCCGTCTACTCCTCTCCGGGTCATCCCCACTACATTTATTCCAACATCATCATGTAAGGGCACTCCTACTACGTGAAACTCCCTTGCGAAATCCTCCCTTCCCACTGCTATTTTACATCAAAACCGTTGCTGAATATCTCCAATATGATGTTGTGGCTCAACACGTCGACAATGTCGACTCCCTTTGCCACTGGCATAATATTGTCACAATTTGTCAGGGTTTTCTGACAGACTCTCTTCCCAGACCTTCGCCTTGCAAATTGCAATGACACGCTTACAAGGACGGTGTCAAAAAGATGCGCCCATGGACAACTTCGTCACTGCTGCACCATGGGCCCAGAAATACAACTCATGATGCAAACCCCAATGGGGCTGTGAAATGACCGCACACCTTCTATGATCTATCATAAGGCAGCCGCCATCAAGAACCCACACCTTTATGTAAGCCCCCAACCCTAGGGTTAAGTCACGTGTTTTTGCCATATTTGCCACACCATTGAATTTTTGGCTGCGAAAATCCATTCTGGGGTCATGTATGATGTCCATAATATTTTTTTGTTTGCCCACACTGTCTGTGAACCTGATAATCATTCCCCATAAGTGGTAATAAAATGTAGACATGCTTCAATGATTTACAGGCTGCAAATATATACAGGCTAGCGTTGAGGCTAGCTGCGACATCCCTGCGACATCCAACTTCGGACTGAGAGCACGTGACTTTTAGATCACGTGTTCTCGCCAGAATCTCATCCTTAATTTTGAAAAGTTTGCTTGAATCAACCCTATAATGAAAGAAATACATTTGCACACAAAAACATTCATTCACCCGGAAGTTTGTCAAATCAATATATTTTTTAAATCTTTTTTATACACATTCAAGAAGGGCATCATCCCTTCCAATCCTATAGAAGAGCTATCCAATCTGATGTTTGGTAAAGGACAGGCGTGCAAAGCAAAACGGGCAGCTGTCTGCTTACATAAAGGTGTGGGTTTTTGATGGCGGCTGCCTTAGTCTACCACGCACAAGCCACGCAAGCTGCCACGTGCACCAGACTCATCGAGTTGCCAGAACTTTATGCAATGGCCGAGGGAGTAGTTCACGAGACGGACACCGTAGAAGTCGTATGCAGCGTCAGCCTCAAGATCTCCGTGTGCGTTTTGTATTAAGCTGGTTTGCAGAACGAAAATCAACTAGTGACGAGGCACGTTTGGCGTGAGTTACTGTTTATTTGCGCAGGCTGTAATGCTCTCGAACTCAATGTATGTTGGAAGGTGGCTATGACGGCCGTCCGTATCGTGGCATAGTGGATTAGCGGCAACCCAAGGGCCTAATATTCCTGCAAATTCATGTCGTTCAGTCATTTCTCAACGACTTTGTTCGAGATCGCGCATATTCACCACGTGCTCTACCAAGGTCTTGAGGCCCGAGGTGCGGTCACACCGCTCAATGATAGTTCCTTAGCTGATGCCGGGCCTTTTGGAATCGGACGGGAAACCGAGTATGGGAACGGGGGGAAGATATATCACCGGAACAAAGGATTATAGGGCTTTGCCGTTGATCGCAAGATGCAAGGCAAGATGCACCATTCGTACTTACCAAAACTGTGACCAACTAGTACTGGGAAGACTCGGAAATGACGAGGGTACAAGGACCTTTGTCCAGTCCATATTTCTTTGTGGACGGAGTACTGCGGAATAGAGGGCATGACCTACCCCGGGTTGCCACGGCATCGTCTGAGCGGTTGCGGGTAATGCGGTGTCACGGTTCCATAAGGCCAGCATATAATGAGGGCTTGAGGGAAATAATTGTCGTGACAGAACGACGGAGCGGTGTTATACGAGCGCCCGACAAGCGAAAGGAATACAAGCCGGAATTACAGTTCCTCCTGAGAACATTTGGACACGTTTAGTACCTTCAGGAGTTTCTTCATCTCATTATTCTCAAAGATCATCCTCTGTTTCCCACCCACCTGCCCCGTGCCGCCTCGAGCGAAAATTGCCCAAGTTGTTCCACAGATATCATAGCAGCTGGCCAAAATAAGGAAAGAGGCATGAAGACGAACCTGCCGGCGACACGCAGCTTAAAACTGCGTTGGTTGAGCACGTCCTGGGGATACGCCTTGGACGGGAAAAAGTAGCCAGGTCGCATAATGGTCGCCTCAAGACGGCCTCCGGACTCCTTTGCGGCCTTTATCAAGTTGTTTTCGGCACGTCCCTGAAACACACGACCCTTAGAAAGACGCCAGGGTTAGTTTCATGGCAGTTCCGCACCTTGACACGTATAAGTAGTAGACGGCTGGTCTCCTTCAGATCAACGAACATTCCGCCGATGAACACAACTTGGAACGGATCCTCAGCAGTACCAACGCCAGTCTCCAGGGCATCGGGCAACGCGTCGGAGTAGCCCACCGTGATCTGCATATTCTTCTTCAGACATGCCTATGGATGTGACGCCAAAAGCCCAGATGCAAGCGTCATGCTCTGCAAGCTTCTCCTTCAAGGCGGGGGATAGGTTAGAAAGTCCTTACGCTCGATAGTGAAAAGCTTGGGTGCGTGGGGGATTTATCAGTAGCGGAGGCGCCGCCGGGGAGAACGACCCATGGAGAGAGAGGGCGACGGCCGAGATAGGTGACCTGGCTAACGCTATTGTCAGAAAGAAGGACGAGCAAGATTCCCAGGCCAGCTGTGTCGTACGAGGACATTGTGAGTGTCTTACAGTAACTAAAAAGGTTGAAATTTGACCAACGCCGGAAGCACTTGTAAGTAAGACTTTCATGCTGGTGAACAAGGTATGGCAAAGTCGATAAAGACAAATGAGAACTCACATATATATATCTAGGGTGCTGGATAAGAATGTCGTCTGAAGGCTTATGTTCGGCCCCAAGACGACATGACCGACCACCATAACGTTGACTGGAATAGTGGTAGTTGAATAAATAAGTTATGTTGATACGTAGTCTCGTGGCGCGCGCCCAGACGCGCTCGTCATGTGATTATCTGCCCCGGGTCACGCGGTCGCAAGACTATGGGTCTCCTCAATATCTAAGATCAAAAGTCATAGGGTCTATCTGTGTTGCGTACGTCCGACGATATTAGAACCACTTGTCTGTCTATCAGGCCATTCAACGGTCAGTTACCGCTGCCTGTGATAAATGATAGCAATCAGAAGCATACGCTAACCAATTTGTAGCCTCTCATAGCCTCTCTAATGTCTTCTTCAACTTCTCCAAGGCTATTCTATTGTCCTCTTCGGTCCCCACGGTGATTCGCAGACACCCTGGGCAACCAGCTTCACTTCCTCGGTAACGTACTACCACGCCGTCTTCCTCCGCAAGGGCTTTGTACACACGCTGTGCGCGCGCGCTATCTGCCACCGAACTCCCCCTCGAAAGCACGGGAATCAAGATAAAGTTTGCGTCTGGCACACCGATAGCACGTCCGAGGCCCAAATACCCCAGGTCGTGCAAGTCGGAGAGTAGTGCCGCACGCGATACTTTGATCGTTTCTATGTTTGCTTTCATTGTGCGGAGCGATGCAGGAGACAAAGCGCGCAACGCGAGGTGTGCCGTTGGCGTGGAGATGTTGTATGGCGCCTTGGTATTCGACAGGACCTGGATGAGGGGCGGCTGTGCTAGCGCTATACCAAGTCTGTGTGGGGGCGGATGAGACATGGTCGGGGAGAGAGAGGGTAGAGTGGTATGTACCGAATCGCCGCAAGCCCAAAGCTCTTGCTCAGCGTCTGCATGACACAGAGGTTCGCGTAATCAGTGACGAGCGTTGTGGCGCTGCTCCCAGGTTCGGAGAAGTCGATATATGCCTCATCTACGACTACAATGCCTTTGAATGGTACGTAGTCGAGGATGGCTCGGATGGATTCCAGAGAGATGAGGGTTCCAGTGGGGTTTCCCGGTGAACACAAGAAGATTAGTTTGATAGATGAATCGGCGTCGATTGCCCTTTTTACCTACTCGGCGCTTCTGTTAAAGATCGTCTAAAGAACACAAGAACAAGGCGCACTTCGTCTACGCGCAGGCTAAAACGTCCCTTGTCTCCTCCCTCGCCGTCATCAGCAGAGAGTTCGAGGTTTACCCTGATGATACCAACGTCATTAACTTGCGCGCATACCGGGTACATCCCATAAGTGGGTGGTGTGATTAGAATCTTTTCGCGACCAGGCGCGACGCAGATGCGCACAAGAAGGTCTATGACCTCGTCTGAACCAACACCAAGGAAGACATGTTCTGGAGAGGGTAATCCACGCATTTCGGCTATAAGGCTCTTTATTTTTGGGTGGGACGGATCTGGGTAGCGATGGAGGTCGAGACTGAGGATCGGGTCAAGATCCGTGTCGATGTCGACGTGAGAGTCCCCATTGAGCCGAGGCTTTTTGGAAGGAGAAACACCTTCGGGAGGAGAGATGGAATGGCCATGGGCATTTTCGTTTGCGTCCAGCAACACTCCCAAGGAGTAGTCGTCCCTCGCACACCGATATGGGTGCAGAGCCAGGATATTTGGTCGAACGACATGTTCAATGTTAAAGTGTGCTGGTCGAGTTGGAGTCGACGAGGGTGCCAAACCGATAATGGGCATCGCAAGAGATAGTGGTGCTACGCCTCCTCCAATGGTACGAGTGAAATGAGGCAAGGCAGTGACTCGGATATTGTAAAATTCGTTCGATAGTCTTTCGTCCGATGGATAGCCAGTAGCGTAATCAGATAAATATCATTTTATCTTATCTCTGGTCATATCAGGGCCCAGCTTATAAAATAAGGAAGTAATAGTTGATAGCGTTTCTGAACAGGCCACAACACATTCTGCACCGTGACCCCGATCCAAACACGGGAACGATGCCTGCATCCGGGCCCTTAACTGGAGGTATCTGAATATATATGTGTTCATGCGCACGCCGAAGACGGGTACTGTGGAGAAACGCCTCCAATTTCGCGCCTTTGGTAGAATCATCTGGGGCCGAATCGCAAGAGAAGTGCAAGGCGGCGAATACTAGGAGCAAGGAGTAGACTCTGCTGGTGCTGCAGTGCAGCTGCACCCCAAACATAGTCTTGGCGTGGGCAGAAAACGACTTGCAGCACGCCTCACAGGGGTCTAATTGGCATGACATTCCTAGCCGTAGACATGCGGCCTGGCTATTTTACGCGTCCGAGCGATCAGTAAGACGCCCCCAACCACCACCTGTGGGACTAAACATGGCATGTCAGTCGGCCGTTCTCTCGGATCGGTCTTGGATTGGTCCGTTGGGGTAATGAGAAGTCATCTATCTGTTGTGGAAGGCCGCCACTGGCAGCCCGACTCGGAGACAAGTTAGTGACACACCATACTACAAGCGGGTCTTCAAGCTTCAAGCTTCAAGAACGCCAAGACAAAGAACGAAAGAGCGTGTCGAGAAAATTACAAATGGTTTTACAGTAATAAAATAAATAATAATAATAAAGTAATAGCGGGGTCCGAAAGCCGGAAATAACCGGGCTAGGGTGAGGGTAGAAGGGGTTCGACCTTGTATTCGATAAAACCAGGACACTGTGCCAGTGAAATTGGGTCTCGAGTGGGGCCATGAGTAACATTTCGTCAGAACTATGTTCCGAGTCCAGCGTCGCGTTGAGAGTTCATCGAACGTTCATCGCCAAACTCGACTCGGAGCACCTTCAGGTCGATTCAATGGGTCGCGCATTCCAATACTCGGGTCGTTATGCAGCCTAGTATCCCACCATTCTGCCTCGGGCAGAAAGTATCTTTAGATGACAACCTGTAAATAACGGCAATTTATCGCTCAGATATTTGAGCGTCATAGGGAAATCCAAAGTATGGGCCTGTGTCACGGTGACGAGCGAAAGTCTCCATCTTACCAAGGCTGAGCGATAGGATTGAGACTCGCACACTCGCTGTCGTTCCAGTTTTCGTATGATACAACTTCAAGCTTCAAGTTCGAAACCATATATTTGTACCCAGATATCCAGACATTAGCACTAGGTATACTTCTGACATCGATTGCCGGTACAGCTGTTGTATTAGACACCTCGTTTTAGACACCTCGTATCCAACAAAAAACCGCGGACGTCAAGCGTTGACGGAAGCACCCTCGATCGAAATGAAGGAGCGGACGCTGCCAAAAACACCGCCAACAGCTTGCCGCCGATCAGCGCGGGGAAGCATGAGCATCGCAACAGAGATCTCGCGACGAGGATTTGGGCAGGGCGGTCTTAGACGAAAAGTGAATCCATTGGGCTTTATTGAAAGGTGATAACCGGATTGTGACTGGCGGTTCTTGATATAGCTTGATACCTTGTGTGTTGAAATACAGTGGATAAACCGAGGGCCGAGTAGCCTGAGTACGCCATGACGAGACCCGCGCATGAAGCGGCTTTTACCTGCCAGCCAGTGCCAGTGTCCTTTTTCACTTTAGTTCATATCGTTTCTCAACCAATGTTACTTAGGTCACGAAGGGCTAGAGAGCACCAGTATTCTTATTTTTCGGCGCATCTGAGCTATCGGGCAGGAGTCCGAGTTCCTGATGCACAACGCACGACTATCGCGACAGGGATCGTCCATGTGGAATAGTGATGGTAAAGTTCAGTTCGAACTTTGGTGCGAACCTGAACTTTCCTGAACCGAACCCCGGTTCAGGGTTCGGGTTTGGCCACTGACCCGAACCAGACCGACGGTTCAGTTCGGGGTTCAGCAAAACCCTGATATTTGTGAACTGTCATGAACCAGGTTTGAACAGGTTCGAACCAAACTTTTGATACTGTAGCTGGCAAATGTAATTCTGAAATTTCTGAAATGAAGTACTGTATATTACAGTTTGGCCTGTTCCAAAAGTGCAAAAGTGTGTGCGAGGTGTCAGATCCACAAGTCTGAAACCATGGGGATCCATGGGACCTTGTGTGTGGCATCATGTGGCAGCTGCATTGTGGCTAGTATCACATTCCCTCTCTTATCGCCTCCCGTCATTCGTGCCATTCTTTGTCTGTACTCCAACCTTTTTGCAGTCACAGAACCCTAACCATGAATATAATGGCCTTGACAATGACGATGGCAGGGCAGCTGCGGGAACACCATCAACATGGCCGACAATGCAATGACAACGTTGGGACCTTGTGTCAACACAGACTTGACTCGGAGTTGTTTTGCCCTTTCCAGGCCACTGTGTGATAACTGACAGTTTGAGTTCTTGCATAAAGACTCTAAGCTTCTGTCCCCTTGGGCCTCCACAGTATCTGTACATTTAGCGCATGACTTGTCTCTGCATTAGGTTGAGTGTGCTCCCTTCACAGTTCACTACCACTTTATACTTGACTTGGCATAGCATGGCAGTCGCACTGCTACAGTTTCAAGTTGCATATGCAGCCAACCAACGATTCATTGTTGGTTTGGTTAGTTAATGCAACTGTGAGTGGGGTGAGTCATGTCACCATCCAACTCATGTGCGCTTCCAACCAGTGGCAACCACAACCGTGGCACTGTGTTGATGATGATGATGGCAACAGCAATATCAGTGATGACAACTACAGCAATGTCAAGTGTGACTTGGACTGCGAAAATGACCTCTTCAGTAAGGTCTTGCCCCATACTCTCACTGCGCACCTACTGACAATTATGGTCTGCCACACCCCCGTGCTGCTCATCCTCATGCCTGGCCAACATTTTGTCATATCAGCACCTCCAGCCCAATGCTGCTCAATGAACCATATGGACCCCCCCTGCTGAGTCTTTAGACAACAGCATTTAGAAGCATCTGTAAATGCAACTAGGTGTTCAGAGTTGTTCAGAGCTGTTTGGAGTGTCCTTGAACGGCTCCAAACAGCTCCAAACACCTACTGCATTTACAGATGAACAATGAGGATATTATAGTAGCTCATAGTAGTAATTGTACATAGTTATAGAAACAAAAATCAATTGTTTTTGCAAACTATACCACAAAAGTGTAACACTACATCTTTTGCGGTACACTTACCTGGTGACACTGCACATTTGGCGTGATTACATAAGCAGAATCCTCGGTTTTTGTCATTTTTGGTTCAGTTCAGGTTCAGACCCTCCCTGAACCGAACTGAACCAATGTGAACCCGAACCAAGGGTTCAGTTCAAGGTTTGGCCAAACACCCGAACCGAACCCTAAGTTCAGTTCATGGTTCAGCCAAAAGGGTGCTGAACCGAAACTGAACTGAACTTTACCATCACTAATGTGGAACCACTGGCGGTTTTCATCTTATCAGATAATACCCTCCCGGTCTCTGTCAAAACTCGAAGTCAGCATTGACACGTCGTACACTCTGGCTAGCGTTCTGCTCTCAGGCTTTACACACCGGTTTTCTTCCCATGTAACGGTATCTGTGCCCTACCCTCGGCCTTGTCTCGGGAATCCTTTGTGCGAAGCCTTATGCAGAGCCTTGTGCAGGCCGCGGCACAGAAGTTGCCAACCGCTTCTATTAACTTAGTGTGTCACGTTCCTTGCCAGAGGATCCCTTCTGCTTCCAGTTCCTTA
>JAKELK010000346.1:0-61145 GCA_021525775.1 Lactarius deliciosus | reverse complement strand
CCCCAAACCGGTCTTCCTGAAGCGCATGTAGCAGGCGGGATCCAAAGCCCTCCCGGGTCCGCGAGCGCAAAGTAACTCGCCAGCCGCCAACTCGTGTTCAAGGTATACCGCTCCCTCATTCGACAGTACATCTTCGATAGAAAGTCGTCGGTGGCATAACGAAGACCAAGACATTAGCGTGGACGCAGAAGCCATCTTCGAGCAACTCGGCACGCAAAATCAATCTACCACGAACGGGACTTTGCTAGCACCATCACAACGACAAGAAAGAGGGCAAAATGTCACGTCGAATCGTTCATCGAAATCCCCCTTACCCAGAGAAACCCTAGACCCGCTTTCGCAGCCGAAACCGATCTGTATGAGAGTCATGGCGGTCACAATGCTTACGAAGGTGCAAATCCAATCCTATTACCCAACTGTGACGAACGTAACTCCCCAACTCCAGAACACGAGCGACGGACTTGGCTCTCTACTATAACATCCTCTGCCTATCATTCGTTACTGGATCGGTATGGTGAAGTTGAGATACAAAGGCAACAAATTATCTGGGACCTCTGCGAGACTGAGAGAGCGTTCGTCCGGCGGCTACGGACGTTTGTACGCGTTTTCATTCGCCCACTGCGCATGAAAGATAGCGTGTCATGGCTCGCTGGCGTTCCTCCGGAAGTTGCGCGGCTCTTCGACTGGTTGGAAGACCTCATCAACATCCACGCGCAGATATCATCGGCCTTGCGCGCTATTGTTTCGGAGCAATATCCGATCGTGATGCGCATCGCCGGAAGAATACGAAGTTTCGTGTCGCGCCTAGAAGTTCATCAGCCTTACGTTGTCCGACTAGAAAGCACGACGCTGTTGATCAAGCGGCTTACCGCGGAGTCCAGTAGCGACTTTGGCGAGTTTATCAGGATCCAACAGGAGCACGACGAGTGCCACGGGTGGAGCGTAGAAGCCTTCTTGGTCGAGCCAGTGAACAGGCTTGTCGACTATCCGATTCACTTCAAGGTATGAATTGACTACTCGTCCTCGTTCTACACAACTCACCTTCGTCGCCCAGCGACTACTAGATGTAACGCCGAGGATCACCCAGATCACTTAGCCACGTTTTCGCTCTTGCACTGCACCGAAACTATGATTCGTGTGATGCGCGAGGTCAAACTTCAGGAAGAAGAATACGCGCTAGTCAAGGAACGACTTGGGAAAATTAGTGGGTTGCCCACGTCGTTGCAGCTCGCCCATCGATCACGAAGGCTGCTAGCCAGAGGAAGGCTGGAGCGCGAATATCCTCGGGACAGGGTACGCATCTCTACAAACGGCGGGACTCTTCGAGAGAACGAAAGTTCAGACCCGGCCACTGGAGTCAGACAGTCGAGGCTTATTAGCGCAATTCAATCGAGAGCGATGCGCTCTGATTCAATGAGGACCACCTCAGAGTCGACTACCTCGATAGCATCGCACTTTTCGCGAGATCTTCCGACTACACCTTATCCACCTCAACGTCTGGCGTCGCCATCGTCATCGATACACCCAAATCTCTGGACGGTCGATATGCCACTGCGAGAAATGTGCGTCATAGCTTGGGACCCCTCGGACTCGGGCAACACACGCAGACGCTTTATGTACTCGTCTTTAACGACATCGTCCTCTTGACATCACCCGCCTTGAGTGGCCCGCCATGACTCGGACCAGGTCGCGCAGATAGATTCGTGGTGTTACTTGAGGGAATAGGCTCTCCCGCGTCTTGAAGGTGGTAGAAGACTCAAATCAGATCATTCTAGACCTCCTCCCGGTGGATCCCGAGAATGTGGCAACAGGGGTGATACCCGACAGCGGGCAGGTCATCATCCTTACCCTTTCGATTCCCTCGATGTCGTCCGCAGGGGTGCGGCTTGATACGCCCAGCCTGTCTCGCTTACGCCAGAACTGGATATCCGCTTTTCAAGAATGTGCCGAGCACACGCTTCGCGCCTTATCATTTCCAACCCAGTCTGGGAAGCTCGTCGCACCCACCCCTGGTGTCGCGTGGGACAATGACGCGCAGACATCTGTCTCTGCGATCCTTGCGAGCGGTCTGCCCCTTCCGAAGAGCCCATCCACGCAACTGGCAGAGCAGGGCATCGACCCCGCCCAACAGGAGCGAGAGGCGCGTGGTTGGTGGGCGCTACGCTTCCAGCAGGTCCTTCGCGAGATGCAGTCCGGTTCCAGTGGCGGCGCGCTAATCACTATCTCGCCTGGCACGTCCGCTCCTAGCCGAGAAACTGCCGGCAAGCGAGTCAGATCCCAGCCCCGCGTTCTCAAGCTTTCGTCACTTTCATCGTCTGAGTCCATAGTCAACCGCCCCCCCTGAACTTGAACCACAGCGTGCCTGTCGCGTAACTCCATCTATCTGTATGGCCTTATTGTTGTACCGTTACCTTCGTTTGTACTTTGTTGTCTTCGCAATCTATGCAAACGCTGTCGCAAAGAAGGGGGGCCTGGATCGAGAACGAGAAGAGATATCATTCAAGGGCAATTCCGGTGGGAATTCTCGCCCATGGGCGTCTAGTGGATATACCACATATGAGAATTGATCTATGAGAATTGATCTTCTGATAGGCTCTCTCAGGCCTGTACACCATGCTGTCAGATAAGGTGGTCCACATGTGCAATCTTCTTCCTCGATCGTTCTGTTGGCCCTCCGTAACTTATTGACGCGGTTGCCTTTCTTTGATGCCCGTCTATAATGGGATAACCAACTTGAAATGCGAGCAGGGAAGAGCAGGAAGAAAAGAAGAAGATTCAGAAAACCAACGTAAGACGACCGATGGCGGCTGTTCTCATGACACGCAAACGCTCAAAGCCGCTAGCTTGTCTATTTGCCTCGCGTCACTTGGGTACAACGTGCGCAACACAAACGGTGACCAGCTCATACAGCACCGATAGAAGACACGTTCTATGTCGTAACTACACCCTCCTCTCGCGTCTACCAGGCGGAGGGCGCGGTGCGCACCTTCAACCTTGGTGGACAGGTGCGGCACCGGTATCTGATGTCCTCGCCCATGTGCATGGCAGTGCAGTACTGCCGTTGGACGACTACTTCTCGTCATCATATGCCGTCTCAGACACCGGCACTTGAACTTTTCTGTGTGTCACCGAGCCTGCCTGAAGGGTGGTTGGTTCTGTGACGTATTTGTTTGTCTGTTTTCTGAGAAAGCGTGTGTGAGTGAGGGAGTGAGAGAAAAGCAACCCAGCAATATTAGTCGTGGCCAGGTCGTTCTGTCGAAGAAGTCTTCGACGTCACTGCACATTCCACCCCTGGTCATAGTGGAGCGATGCAGCAAGACGCCGCAGGTTGTTGCGCCAAGGGATCATGAAACCCTTGACTATCGTCTCCCAAGTGAGTTCGCGTCGCGGCTGGGAGCAACTAGGACTCGGAAGAAGAGTCCAATTGAAGCGCCCGTACGCATTGAGTGTCCCCGTCCTGGCGCCAGTGACACCCGTGTGTAAACGCCCACCATCACGTTACGGCACTTGGGGGAGAGGAAGGAGAGGTGCGGGTAGCGCCGTCAAATGATCTCCATATTGACTTAAGAGCTCTTAGATTAGCAAGCGCCCAGGTACAGTACTATTATCGCAAACTAACGAACTGTGTCGAGCGCTTGTGTTTGCCTCTTTAGCTCCTGTGCGTTCTAGACAGGAAAAAAGCCTTTTAATCAAACAGAACTCTGCAAGTCGCTGCGCCCAATTTTAATGGACCCCTTGGAGCTCGCTCTAGACGAAGCGTGTGCGTGGATGTCGATGGTAGGCTAGACCCAAAGAGACGAGGGGTCATAGCGCCGGCATCCCATGGCGCTCCAAGTCTCAGCCTGTGTGTAGGTTTGCCTAGTATTTCCAAGGAAAAACGTGGGCAAGAAGCTGCCGTACTGCAAGCGACGTAACCAGGACTCGGGAGTTCGCTGTCATCGGCATCCCGGAGGAGGAAGGGACAATATGACCGAACCCGAGTGGCTTGGGAAAACTTCGGCAGACTCCGTGAGAGAGAAAAATAGAATTACGTTAGCGCTTATTACATGGGAGACGCCGAATCGACCCAAGATAAGATAACTCAGAAATGCCGTCATTCACTCCACGGCCACTGTCAGCAATTGCGACAACCTTTCGTGCGTGCAATGCAGATGACTCCATGACTGACATCAAGAACGATGGTGCACCGGAATGGAGACTCCACGGAAATCTCTAGTCAACCGCGACTGCGACGCGCAGCATGCATGATTGACTGAGAACGACGACGATCCGCGGAAACACGAGGCCGTAGAAATTCAACCGATATTCCCAGTTCAACGTTCAGTGTATGACATTCGATCCCCTGCGGTGTCATCTTTCCGATTTCCAGCGACCGCGACAGCTCTTTCCGCATGGTCTCGACAACTGACTGGCGAGAACGATGGCGCACGGAAACAATACAGGCCACGGAAAATCCATGGAAATTCTCACTTCAACGTTCAATTTCCGCGGTGTCACCCATCTCGCCCGACTATCTCGGCTCAGACTCTTACAGTACCAAATCTACCACGAGAGAACTCAGGGAAGGGGGGGAGGCCCAAGCCAGCGGGGCATACCGCCACGAAAGAGGCCCGGGGTGACTCTCGGCTCTCAACTGCTGAAGCGCTGAAGACCCGTCACCGGAAAGGCGGGGCCCAATGGGGCTCGGGACATCACGTCCCTTGCATTCTGACCCACAAATTTGTGATGTGTCGCGAGGGCTGAGCACACCGTTCCGTCAGTTTGTCGGCACAACTGCACGCGTTCGTGTCTGTCCCGATCATCTGGCTGGCTGGTGGGTCGGCGAACTCCGAAAGCCATCGCGGGATATTGTTATGCACCAGGTTCGTAATGCTTCCCCGGGCTCTCCTCCACCTGTCTTTTTGAAAAAAATGCGGATGTCTGCTGACGATTCCGTCCGTTCGCCTTCGAGGGGGTGTCATACATAACAATATCCTACTGGGGAGGCTCGGAGTTCGCACCCACTGTCACTGCCACCAGACCAACCAACGAAACACTTCTCACCTTCCGATTACCACGAGTACCCGACTGCCATGTGGTGCGTGGTATCAAGAGAAGAGCCCTTGCGTGGAAACACAAAACCGCGTTTAGCCTTTTTTGCGTGGTGCGTGGAGTATGCGGCTACTTATCAACTCGCAGGCCCTTGCCAAAGGTGGTACTGTGTTACAGTACTAGTAAAAAGCCGAGTAACATCAGTCAGCAAACGAACTCAAAGATGCCCCCCGGGTTTCAAGTGGGCCACCACTGAACATGCCACAGGCGACAGAGAAGTTGTATGTCGTGACTACGTATCCGGGTGGCTGAGCGGTGAGTGCCACTTACCGATGGGCTGAGCAAGCAGCGATGATAAAATATCAATCAATCAATCGATCAAAGCGGATTTGTGTGGACGACGGCGGACGTGAGAAAACGCCAACGCCACCCGCGCTCCGCAGGACCGTGCCGGTTGCCCCGTCCGCATCCACCGTGCCGCATCCACCTCAAAATTAAATAAACTCAAAGATCTGCTCAGTAGCGTGCCTTGCGATCGGACAGAGGGGAAGAGCACGGTAAGCACAAAGAGTGGGGCCCCTCTCGTAGCAAGTAATCGACTATCGACGGACCACACCGATAACCGTCCGAGTCGTAACGCGTAACACGCCACTTTTCCTCCCTTCTTCCTCCCCGCCCCAGCTGCCCCCACGGGGTATCATCGAAGTGGGCTATGATGCAAGTCACCTGGTAGATCTGCATGGGGGAATAGAAGCTCGAAGATACGGAGTTACGCACCGTCGTTCGTGATGCGGAGTAGTAGAACAATACGTGATAGGTCATCACCTTGTTTTTCCTCTGCCAGAACTAACTTCCTAACCACCGGCCAGATAACCGTGACTACGTGAGGGGGTCGCGGAGTCCGGGACCGAGAGCCGATATTAGGGCGGTCGAATGAACACTATGAAACGCACGGAGGTGTCAATGCACCAAGCGCCGTCCATGCGTTGAATGAATAGAGTTGGTACGAACAGCCACAACCCCAGGTGCATCGAAGCCGCGCGGCAGCGTGCATCTCCATGTAGGTGCATAATACTCAAAGATGGCGACGGCACCTTTCGAGTTCTCTCTATTACGGGGCAATTCCGACTATTGCGACCGACCCACGCAAACTGGAATGAGGAATTGCAGATGGCAATGGAAGATTGTATGAGGAAAATTGGCCAACGTCTCCGAATACTTCCTCTTGACCCTCCGTTGATCCCGCTTCATTACTAGGCTGCGGTGCCTTTCCTCTGAGCGGAACAAGTAGATCTATTGGACAAGCCATGTGGTTATCTGAGGGCATGTCGAGACACTGACTCAGGAAGTCGCCCTTACTGTAGCCACTTTTGGAAAGTAATTCACCTAGATGATCAAGCCCAGTCATACCGGTCCGGTCAGTCCGGTCAGTGAGCGCGACAAATCGCCATGTTTGCAATTCTTATCACAAAAAAGTTGTATCGTACGGAGGAATGGTACCGGACATTGTATAGTTATTGGGCCAGGATTGTGCGAGAAATAGAAATGACAGAAATATGGGGAGTTCTGTGGGCCTCTCAGTGGTACTCAGGCTGCGATACTGCTACCACATTTCCAGTCGTATCTGCCTGCCAACCAGGCTAAGGGACAAAAATTTCCTGTTCTGGGGGTTTGTACAGGCCCAAGACTGGGGAACTGTTTCAGGTTTGTACCCTGGAATATGGAGGGATGTTGCTTCGCCATGAGACGTCGGGCATCACACACAATGGACGGAAGGGGGGAAGGGGGAGGACGCTAGACGCCGAGGACGTGGGTCTCAGGCTGTAAAGAGACTACCAGAGTCGACAACAGACGCCCGGGGGGGGAATCGCCGGTTGGCGCTAGTAAGGATCAATTTGGGGTGTCTGAGCGAAGATCATGAGGGAGGGGACGGATCGAATAGATTGGAATATTTTGGTTGGGATGGCGTACTGATGGCGTTCAAGCATCTTGGGTGGAGAAACCTGGTCAGAAATGGAACTCAGTGAACGTACGGTGTGGAAAGGCTTTCTGCAAGGCGGATGGCGATCGGCGGCCACCACATTTGGGCCCGATGAGGCACAGGGCCAGACCTGTCTCTTTCGACCCGGACACCTTGCATTTTTCAACGCTTACAGTATAGAGATACTGTCAGAGATAACGACACGCACGTTATCTTCCATACTTGATCATTCGTGGCCCTGGCTTTGGAGCGAAGAGCACTAATGTCGGGAGGACGATAACAATATCACTCCATCACTTCCATTGGAACATGTAGGAAACAATAAAATTAGGCAGAGGAGGCACAGCGTCATCTATGATATCATCTCGTCAAAATGTAAAGTACAATGGGAGCTAAGAGGGTCCCCGTGGCATTGCCACGGACGTGCAGAAGGGTATGCACGACTACCAGGGGGCTCTCCGAAGAAGCGGCTACCCCCGCGGACAGCGCCGTAGAAGGCAAGGCGCAGATGGAACACCTAGTATCGGCTAATCTCGTCGCACGAATCGGCGTAGCCCCACAGCATAGGGGACTGGATCGCATGTGTTGTTCACGGGGGTGGGTAGTGGTGGATATGTAGCAGGAACGGGGGTTGCTGATGACGGGGGGGGTGCCTTCCCAGCGCGATCTAACACCCGTTAAGCTCCCGGCGCAACGCCTCCGCCCAGGCCATGGCGAAGTAGCACACGCCCATCGGGACGCCGCACTTTATCAATACCTCGTTCCAGTCCCAATGTCTCCCGCCCCAGCGCCCGCCGAGTTTGAGCCGCCAGCTCTCGCTGCCGCTGCTGGACTCCCACCAGAGGTTGCTGGTCACCCATAATTGGACGGCTCGAGAACATGTCGTGAAGCTGCCGATCGCGGCCCAGCAAACCACCGGCCGTTGCTCGTGTCCGATCAGGACCAGGCTGAAATGTGTTGCGGGCCAGCAAATGGCCTGGAGCGCCAGCAGCCGAATTAGGGTGGACAATGGAGGATAGTAGACCTTCCATCTCTGGAACAGGCCCGTGGTGAGGCTGAGGCACTGGTATCCCGTGAGAGCGGCCTAGTGTGATGAATGACACATGATATTGTGAGATGCGTATAGAAAGAGAAGGTGAAAGCGGCGACGTACCCATAAGGCAGATACGGCGTAGTCAATTGGGGTAATTTTTGCATTCATAGGCGCATAGAACGCGTGATAGAGATTGTAGAGTACCCCAAACACCGCGGGTACGATGGAGAGCATGCGGGAAGCCTCGAATAGGACGGGGGGTGATGAGTTGTTCGAGGGTATTTGGCGGCACGAGCGGACCGGAGACCGGTACGATACGCGCTGTTGGCAAATGCCTCGGCTGAGGGAGGAGAGCACGTTAAAATTTTGATCAGAAAACGGGGGTGGGCAGGGCATCCTTACCGGTTCATCGGCCTCAGTTTCTGTCTCACCGGCACCGAGCTGGCCAGGGGCGGTGGTGATGCCCTTGGAGTGTCGAGGGAATATACGCGAGCGAAAGGCTACGCCATTGCCGAGGTGCTTTGCGGTGTAGATCATGCTGTCGTCGTCTTCGTCGAGGGGGTCTGGATCGGATTCGCTGTCCGAAGATGCGCCTTGGGGACGCATGCGCTGTGGCGAATACTGCGCGAGGAATGTTGCCGTCGAGATGTTTTGCGAGAGGTGCGACGAAGAGCGAGACTTGGTCGCAAGTGGGAAAGGCGTGTATGGAGGTGGGGAACCCAGGTTGGATATGGAATTGCGGGGACGCACGACGGGCGGAGAGGATGGGGTGAAGAGAAAAGGCTGGGACAGAAAGGGAGAGGGCGCGGCGGTGGCAGACGACGCGCGCTTGCGGGTGGGAGTGCTATTGCCAGAAGAAGAAGTGCGCTTGCGAAAATGAGGTGAGAGGTTGGACGGGCCAGGCACTGGCGAAGACGAGGTGGTGGGTGGTGTTCGGTGGTCAGAGACGGTGGTGAAGGTGAGGTCGGCGCCAAAACCGCCTTGCAGCGCGTGACTCTTGGTTCTTGTTCGCCTAGGGTACGACATATTTGATGCTCGGGTGAGATGCGAAAGCCGAGTTTGAGTGGAATATCCTGACACACCTTTCCCTTGCGTGCGACGCTTTTATAAAGAGACGATTCGAGAAGTCAGGCAGTGGTGCTGTTGCCTATTTTGAATTGACTAAGACAAATTGGAGAGGAACGACTTGATGGACTAAAGAACCGTCCCTCTCGTCATCTTGTCAGAAAAGGCAGCCACTGACAGGTCCAGCCCGACACCAGCCCTTGTCACCCTCCCTGCTCCTTCATCCACATTTCAAAGTCCTTCCAGATGCCCACACCCACGCCCACGCCTTTGCCCACGCCCACTTACCTCTTACCTTGACCCCCATCTCCTTTCACAGTGGTACCCTCATGTGCGGCCAAACTCTTTCTCTTCAGCCACACGGCAATCAGATACTCTCCATTCTTTCTCGTCCCGTTGGTCCGAGCGCGCAGTCTCACGAAACGCGCCTTCCAATCTATGTCTGATGGTGATTCCGGCATTCTTCCGCGCTCAGCTCGCTCATAGATAACACCTTGCAGCGTTACGAGTCGTTCCAGGGCGCCCGCACCTATCAGCGTGTCTATAATAAAAAGACGCCAGGCTGGTTGCAGCAACGCTTTCCCCGCTTGCATAACCGCTCAGGATAAGATCGTGATCTCGCTTGTTTAATGCCCCTTGCTGTAAGATGATATACAATACACTTTATCCCATTCCGTTCGTCTTTCCGTTCCGAGACGCTGCGGCTTTGGGAGCGAAATTTCCGAGGGCCGACGTTTGTTTTCCTGTGCAGGTCCATTGTTGTTTCTTGCTCGCTGTCTACTAACTGCTCTTCGCGACCGGTGGAGGACCTTGCTTACATCCGTCCATAGAACGGCGGTAGTCTATCTGCTTCTGTTCCAGGTTTGATGGGCACCTCGTTCTAGAGTGGCCTTCATCCACAGATCTAGATAGCCCGGGGTGGCTTCGGCCGGCCTGGAGGTGTCGCCAGTTTGCCTGCTGGGCGACCAACAATTGCGACAACAAGGATCATCACGTACATGACGGTCCTCTGAACCGAGCGCACGCACACAGAGGGCGCATCACCGGTCCGACTAGAAACCACCACTACCCCGGAGCCCACTGGGGCAAACAAAGTCCGACTACGTCGTTTGGACGTATTGGCTGACGGCAACAAGCTCAGCGCCTCCAAGGACTGACTGCCCAGCGCCTATCAGCACGAAACTTCTCTTCTGTAGAGCCATATATCCCCACGGTCATCCGCCAGGGTCAGGCCAGGAGTATCGGCACGGTCGCAGGACAATTATCTTTACGGGGCAAGAGCCTTGCCCACTCACCCACATACGAGGCAAACCCCGGAATACGTCAGGGTCGGCCAGTGAGAAGTGAGGACGATCGGGAATACCGCATCAAACCGTCCCACGATCTGCCGGTTCGATGGCGTCTAAGTGTCTTCGCTGGTTGCGCAATGCGCAAGGCCTGCCTCTGAGGAAAGCGCTTCTCCATCTCCAACCGAACACCAAAAAAACCAAAGGAGTTATTTGTCTGTCCTGGGCCAAAAGACCTCAAGCGACCCATGTGCCATGTATGGCATGGAGGAAGAAAGACAAGCCGTGTCTTATCAGCAAGTCAGCAAGCTCACACGGCCGTCTTTCCCCGCGTCAAAATATCCGCTTCTGTGTAGGTGTATCAACATGGAGTCACTAATCTGGGGTTCTAGCAAGGAGCGATAGAAGCGGGCTGCGGTTTGATTGTCGGCGGTTGTCCTGTTTTCGGCGGACACGGCGCTAAACCTGGCGCCGCTGGCGGTAAAGTCTGGTTGGGAGGTGGTAGGTCCCCTACCCCCCCACCCCCTTCTTCCCTATCACTACGTCTGTGGATTTGCGTGGCTCACGAGCAATCGAAGTTCGAAACGTCGATCCTGTTCTCTGCAAGACTATTTATCGCCTCGAGAGCTCCGCGGAGAATCTTCGCAAAGAAGAACTTTCATTGTCGCTGTAATTAATAGCGCATATGACGAACACGCCTCACATTGGGAGCGAGGGGGATCGACATACGGATCACTGAGTATGTTCTAAAAGGTTCGATTGTCTCGTACGGATAGAAAACAGATAGAAGATTCAGATACCACATGAATATCGTGCGTGGGGGAAATAGAACACCTTGCATCGAGCGGAAAGGGACGGGCGTTACGGAATTATGAGCACATCGAAGCGCGAAGGGACAAAACATAATGAAAGTACAAGAAAAGCACAAACTCTGGCCGGACTGTACAGTTAATTCTACTGGTGCTACTGGTGCTATGCTGCGACTGCGAGCAAGAAAAGACTACAGGTAAAACATGGCATCTTGCAAGTTAGGGTGCAGGCCATTGCCCCACATACGCTGCGCAGCCTCGTACACCCGCTGCTCTGCCGCCTCCCGCGCCATTTTCATCCCCGCGCTACTGGTCGTCCCGGCGCCACCGCCACCGCCACCCGCGCTAGACGCGGTATCGCTCCCTCCACCCTGGTTCAGGAATCCCTGTATCCAGAACCGCGCCTGCTCGCAGACAATGTCGGCGTAATACGCTGGTGGGACCAGGCTGACAGCCTTGGTAGCGCGCGCATACAGATAGCTGGCAGCGTGGACGCCCTGCTGGACAGCGTCGGCGGTCAGGGAGCTCTCGTCGTAGACGACCACGTAGTGCGTCGGGCGGACGGTGCCCTGCAGGCCCGCGTGCGCCTGCAGGTAGAAATCGAAATCGACGAGGGACGTCACGCCGCGGTCGACGACGGTGCCCGGGCGCGTGTTGCCGTTCTTGTCCGCGTGGTCCGAGTTCGTCGGGTAGAACCGCGCGTGGTGCCGCTTCCCGCAGATCAGGATGCTCAGCGTCGGCCTGTACCGCGGGTTCTTGGGGTCGATCCGCTTGAACGCCTGCAAGATCTGCGGCAGCTCTTCGTTCACCACCTTATCGTACTGGCCCTGTGAAGCGCGGATATTCAGTTCGGGGGTATGGCTCGGTGTTTGATGGACGGAGACGTTACCTCCGATACACCGTCGCGGAATACGACTATGCGCTTGGGAAGCACATTCGAGCGCCGGCGGAACGCCTGCAGCCGATCGATCATCATATCTGCGAGCTCCGCGATGCCCTGTTACCACGAAGGCGGCTGCGTCAGCTACAAGGAGAAACGAACCGAAAAAGAGCTCACCTCCTGTTTGCTCTTTTGAAGGCGCAAACTCGCGGGGAATTGGACGAAGTCTTTATCGACGCTTGCGACGACACCCGCGATAGAGGGTGTACCCGGAACGCTGGCTGGGCCTGGGTGCGTGACGTCGATCCCGACCAGCATGGTGGGCTCGCGCATGAGCCACGCGAGTGCGTCGCCGGCGAGGCGGTGGTTTATCCCGCCGAGCTTGGTGTTGACCTTGAGCGCGACGTTGGAGAGGTACTGGTCTTGTCCTCTTTCCTTTAGTGCCTTATCGAGGAGGAGGCACTGCGTGCGCACGCCGAACTTGACGGAACAGAGTCGCTTGATGCCCGGGTAGATGAAGTCGTCCCGCTTCTGCAGTAAGACAAGAATAAACGAGGTGGCCTTCGGGTCCCCAAAACTGTCGATCGACTGTTCGATGAGACTGAGCGCCTTTCGGCGCCCCGGATCGTCTCTGAGCGGAGGTAGGGCAGGAGTGGGCTTAATCACGGGAGGTGCCGTGCCGAACTCCAGCCCACTGTTTCTGCACTTATCGGTGAATGCCTTCATAAAGCCATTTAGTCTCGGGTCGTTGGGACCATTAAAGGTCAGTTCGTCTACGCCATCGCGTACGACGAGGACCTTCCAGTTTCCCATCCTGCCGCCGTGGTGGAACTTGACGTCCATGATGTTCCAGCTGCCGTTCGCGACGCGAGGGTTACCCTTGCGGTACGTCACGCTAGGCGCCGGCAACTCGCGCCCGGGAATGACCGTCATCTGCGCTGAGATGCGAATGCCGAAATTACCCAGCACCGGAGTCGCAGGTTCGATGCCCAGGCGAGGCAATCCAGTCCCCGCGATGAGTGTCGCGTTTGCGCCAGGCCTCCGACCCGCCACCCTCAGCATTTCCGAGGTTTCGTTCGGGCCGAGCTTTCCAAGATGGGGCTCTCCCGGTTCGATGGTGCAAAGTTCTGCGGGGATATAACGTGACTTGCCGGGAGCGCCAACGTCAATCAGGGGCATGTCGTCCGGATGTTGCAAACGGATGGTGTGCACTAAGGGAATCGGTGGGTCAGATTGTACGGGTGTTGAGTTGTGCGAGAATGGCCCACTTCTTAAGAAGTACTCCTCGACGGAGACCATGCCACCCAACTCTTCGCACGAGAAACGATGTTTTCTGGCAGACAAGCCTAGTACAACGCGGTTTATTGTCTTGACGCGTTTGTACCCAAGGTATGTCGTGGACACCTTGACCTTCCTCATGAGCTCCCGAGGCGCCGCATCAAACGAGCCCATCCCAAATGAGCGCAGTGCATCGGATAGTTTACCAGGTTTGTGGAATGCGGACATGCATACGTTGATGTTGACCATAACAAGCTTGTTGCATGGGCGAACAGACGAGTAGAAACCCATGAGCGCAAAAAGGTTTTCACCTATTTGTGCTCTATTTTCGGGGAAGAAATAACGGTTCCTTCCAAACCGGTAACCTTGCTGCGCTGCTTGGCGTTGCACGACGAGATTGTACGCGCTTATGACCGGATCCACGTTCTCGGCCTTGTCGATATTCGCCACGTCCCCATTCATGAACCTGCAAAAAAGGTAACGTACTCATGGTAAGTGGCGATCACAACAACGGCAACGATGTAGACTCACTGCCTCAACGGCGCCGTGGATAGCTCTCTCAAAAAGGTGACCTCCACCGTGTACTTATCCGCGTTTCTCGCAGGTTGCTTCTCCCCGTCCTCGAAGAAAACGACGGTGCCCTGCAGCTCGGGCAGCTGCTGCGCCGCGACGAGGCGCTGCGCACCGTCGTGGGCGAACATATTCGCGTAGGGTCGCACGGCCTCGCTCTGCTCGAACAGGGCGAGCACGCGGCGCTTGACGCGCGCCTTCTGGGACTTGGGCTCCGGCTCGATCTTCACCACGTATTCATATATCGTGTCCTTGGTAAACTCCAGTGCGAAGAAGTTGGCCCGCAGCGCGATGACGCTCCCCGCAGTGCCGTACCCTGGGCGTGCGGGCCGTTCGGGCCCGGGCTGTGCGCCGCGGACGCGTACGATCAGCTCGTTCGATGCGCTGACGTTCGGATCGATCTGCGCAGGTTGACCGGCGTTGAAGATGAGTGGAGCATCTGCCCCAGGCCCGCCTCCGAACCCACCGCGCCCACCGCGTGCGGGGGATCCACCGCGATAAGAAGAGCCACCACGATCGCCTCCACCGCCGCGATAGGGGGACCCGCCACGGTCGCCTCCTCGATAGGGAGAGCCGGCGCGCTCACCACCGCGACGGCCTCTGTCTCCGCCTCCAGGTGCGCCTCTACCACGTCCTCTTTGTTGACTCATAGGTTTGTCGAAAAGGGTGGAATGAAAGGGAGGTGTTGGTTAGTGCTGTGTTGCACAGGGACCCGTATTAGGGCACGAGAGCTATATATACTGGGAAAGTGCATATGAAGGGTAATCCTGCGATGTCCCTGCATCGTGGTGGCCACCAGGGTGATGCTGGCGGTTATATCCAGAGATCGTTTATCTGATCTTCTATTCTGTGTTTCTGTCACGATCACGTGACACGCCACGTAAGCGTGTCCCATTTTCGACTAACAAGCTTCAGCACTGTGCCTACGGCACAGGTTGCTTCAGCTTGTTGGGGGCTGCGCCCCCAAACCCCTGCTTTTCCACCTGGACTCAACCCCATGGAAGTCCAGGCGTAGCGTGGAAGTCCAGGCGTAGCGTGGAAGTCCAGGCGTAGCGTGGAAGTCCAGGCGTAGCGTGGAAGTCCAGGCGTAGCGTGGAAGTCCAGGCGTAGCGTGGAAGTCCAGGCGTAGCGTGGAAGTCCAGGCGTAGCGTGGAAGTCCAGGCGTAGCGTGGAAGTCCAGGCGTAGCGTGGAAGTCCAGGCGTAGCGTGGAAGTCCAGGCGTAGCGTGGAAGTCCAGGCGTAGCGTGGAAGTCCAGGCGTAGCGTGGAAGTCCAGGCGTAGCGTGGAAGTCCAGGCGTAGCGTGGAAGTCCAGGCGTAGCGTGGAAGTCCAGGCGTAGCGTGGAAGTCCAGGCGTAGCGTGGAAGTCCAGGCGTAGCGTGGAAGTCCAGGCGTAGCGTGGAAGTCCAGGCGTAGCGTGGAAGTCCAGGCGTAGCGTGGAAGTCCAGGCGTAGCGTGGAAGTCCAGGCGTAGCGTGGAAGTCCAGGCGTAGCGTGGAAGTCCAGGCGTAGCGTGGAAGTCCAGGCGTAGCGTGGAAGTCCAGGCGTAGCGTGGAAGTCCAGGCGTAGCGTGGAAGTCCAGGCGTAGCGTGGAAGTCCAGGCGTAGCGTGGAAGTCCAGGCGTAGCGTGGAAGTCCAGGCGTAGCGTGGAAGTCCAGGCGTAGCGTGGAAGTCCAGGCGTAGCGTGGAAGTCCAGGCGTAGCATCTTGCATAGCATGGAAGTCTATGGCTCTGAGCATAGAATGGATTTGTGGAAGAGTGTCAGCCTTGGTGTCAGCCCAGAAAGAAGTCCAAGCATCAGCCCAGAAGTCCAAAAGATCATGAAAGTAAATGCTTTTCCTTGTGCTTTTCATTCTTTTGTGTAGTTTTACATTTGCATTTGTATGTTTTTTTCTTTATTTTTGTTTTATCTGTGTGTTTTATAGCTTATTTCAAGGCTTAAATTTGTTTTCACCTCAGAAGGCCACCGCATTTTTGCTTAGTCAACAGCTCCTTCCTTTTTTGTCGGAAGCCACCCCTACTGAAAACACGACGGGTTTTGCTTAGTCATTATTGGTCAGCCGCTGACAAAGAATAATTCCTTTTCGAGGACCGTCGTCTTTTACTATTGTAGATGACTCCTGTGGTGTAGGGCTTGCGCGGGACTATTAGAACTGAACATGGCACGAACTTGAAGACATTCGCACCCTTGGCAACTACTATCCCTCACCGGGCCTCACCCCCCACTTCGGGCACCATCCCCAGTTCGGACACTTCGAATTTCTTGCCTGTTCCTCGTCCAATTACTACAAAATTTGAGATATAGTGTCTAGTGTCAGTTTTCAACACCCTCCAACCATTTTTAAAACAATAAAACCTGTTGTGTCGCCAGAACGAGATTTGGGTGTTTGTCACGCTTGCCGACCAATGCCGTGGTCGGGGGTTGATTTTGTACGCTGAGTGCCATCAGCCGGGCGAGCCCTCCAAGTCTTGCTTCGAAGCTTGCCTTGCCGCTGTGTCAGTCTCACACAGAAATACACCGAGATGATCATGAATACCGACCTTGAATCCAACAAAGGAGCGTGGCTTTATGTTGCTTTAAGCCAAGCTTTAAGCAAGACTTCAAGAGGCGAGACCCTTTAATTGTCTTGTTGTCCACTGGCACCTGCGATCCGAGTTCTCGCTACAATCACACCTACCATTTACCACACACTGCGCAGTACATACTGAATACCCTACTCGTACCAGGCGGTGTTTGGAAAAGGTGACATGATAACGCATGAGTCAGCGTGACTGTCCGAACACTCGAAGGTATCTCCCAAGGTATCTCCGCCACGGCCGCAACTAGTACAAGGAAAGCACAAATTCTGGACAGACCGTATAGTTGACTACAGTGCTACTGGTGCTATGCTGCGAACAAGAAAAAACTACAGGTAAAACATGGCATCTTGCAAGTTAGGGTGCAGGCCATTGCCCCACATACGCTGCGCGGCATCGTACACCCGCTGCTCTGCCGCCTCGCGCGCCAATTTCATCCCCGCGCTACTGGTCGTGCCGGCGCCACCGCCTCCGCCACCCGCGCTAGACGCGGTATCGCTCCCTCCACCCTGGTTCAGGAATCCCTGTATCCAGAACCGCGCCTGCTCGCAGACAATGTCGGCGTAGTACGCGGGTGGGACCAGGCTGACGGCCTTGGTAGCTCGCGCATACAGATAGCTGGCCGCGTGGACGCCCTGCTGGACAGCGTCGGCGGTCAGGGAGCTCTCGTCGTAGACGACCACGTAATGCGTCGGGCGGACGGTGCCCTGGAGGCCCGCGTGCGCCTGCAGGTAGAAATCGAAATCGACGAGGGACGTCACGCCGCGGTCGACGACGGTGCCTGGGCGCGTGTTACCGTTCCTGTCCGCGTGGTCCGAGTTAGTCGGGTAGAACCGCGCGTGGTGCCGCTTCCCGCAGATCAGGATGCTCAGCGTCGGCCTGTACCGCGGGTTCTTGGGGTCGATCCGCTTGAACGCCTGCAAGATCTGCGGCAGCTCTTCGTTCACCACCTTATCGTACTGGCCCTGTGAAGCGCGGAGATTCAGTTCGGGGGTATGGCTCGGTGTTTGATGGACGGAGACGTTACCTCCGATACACCGTCGCGGAATACGACTATGCGCTTGGGAAGCACATTCGAGCGCCGGCGGAACGCCTGCAGCCGATCGATCATCATATCTGCGAGCTCCGCGATGCCCTGTTACCACGAAGGCGGCTGCGTCAGCCACAAGGAGAAACGAACCGAAAAAGAGCTCACCTCCTGCTTGCTCTTTTGAAGGCGCAAACTCGCGGGGAATTGGACGAAGTCTTTATCGACGCTTGCGACGACACCTGCGATAGAGGGTGTACCCGGAACGCTGGCTGGGCCTGGGTGCGTGACGTCGATCCCAACCAGCATGGTGGGCTCGCGCGTGAGCCACGCGAGTGCGTCGCCGGCGAGGCGGTGGTTTATCCCGCCGAGCTTGGTGTTGACCTTGAGCGCGACGTTAGAGAGGTACTGGTCTTGTCCTTTTTCCTTCAGCGCCTTGTCGAGGAGGAGGCACTGGGTGCGCACGCCGAACTTGACGGAACAGAGTCGCTTGATGCCCGGGTAGATGAAGTCGTCCCGCTTCTGCAGTAAGACAAGAATAAAGGAGGTGGCCTTCGGGTCCCCAAAACTGTCGATCGACTGTTCGATGAGACTGAGCGCCTTTCGGCGGCCCGGATCGTCTCTGAGCAGAGGTAGGGCAGGAGTGGGCTTAATCACGGGAGGTGCCGCGCCGAACTCCAGCCCGCTGTTCCTGCACTTGTCGGTGAACGCCTTCACAAAGCCATTTAGCCTCGGGTCGTCGGGCCCCTTAAAACTCAGTGCTTCTACACCGTCGCGCACGACGAGGACTTTCCAATTCCCCATCTTGCCACCGTGGTGGAACTTGACGTCCATGATGTTCCAGCTGCCGTTCGCGACCCGAGCGCTACCCTTGCGGTACGTCACGCTAGGTGGCGGCAACTCGCGCCCAGGAATGACTGTCATCTGGGTAGAGATGCGAATGCCGAAATTACCCAGCACCGGAGTCGCAGGTTCGATGCCCAGGCGAGGCAATCCAGTCCCCGTGATGAGAGTCGCGTTTGCGCCAGGCCTCCGACTCGCCACCCTCAGCATTTCCGAGGTTTCGTTCGGGCCGAGCTTTCCAAGGTGAGGCTCTCCCGGTTCGATGGTGCAAAGTTCTGCGGGGATATAACGTGACTTGCCGGGAGCGCCAACGTCAATCAGGGGCATGTCGTCCGGATGCTGCAAACGGATGTTGTGCTCTGCGGGAATCGGTGGGTCAGATTGTACGGGTGTTGAGTTACGCGAGTATGACCCACTTCTTAAGAAGTACTCCTCGACGGAGACCATTCCACCCAACTCTTCGCACGAGAAACGATGTTTTCTGGCAGACAAGCCTAGTACAACGCGGTTTATTGTCTTGACGCGTTTGTACCCGAGGTATGTCGTGGACACCTTGACCTTCCTCATGAGCTCCCGAGGCGCCGCATCGAACGAGCCCATCCCAAACGAGCGCAGTGCATCGGATAGTTTACCAGGTTTGTGGAATGCGGACATGCATACGTTGATGTTGACCATAACAAGCTTGTTGCATGGGCGAACAGACGAGTAGAAACCCATGAGCGCAAAAAGGTTTTCACCTATTTGTGCTCTGTTTTCGGGGAAGAAATAACGGTTCTTTCCAAATCGGTAACCTTGCTGCGCTGCTTGGCGTTGCACGACGAGATTGTACGCGCTTATGACCGGATCCACGTTCTCGGCCTTGTCGATATTCGCCACGTCCCCATTCATGAACCTGCAAAAAAAGTAATGTGCTCGTGGTAAGTGGCGCTCACAACAACGGTAACAACGTAGACTCACTGCTTCAACGGCGCCGTGGATAGCTCTCTCAGAAAGGTGACCTCCACCGTGTACCTATCCGCGTTTCTCGCAGGCTGCTTTTCCCCGTCCTCGAAGAAAACGACGGTGCCCTGCAGCTCGGGCAGCTGCTGCGCCGCGACGAGGCGCTGCGCGCCGTCGTGGGCGAACATATTCGCGTAGGGTCGCACGGCCTCGCTCTGCTCGAATAGGGCGAGCACGCGGCGCTTGACGCGCGCCTTCTGCGACTTGGGCTCCGGCTCGATCTTCACCACGTATTCGAATATGGTGTCCTTGGTAAACTCCAGTGCGAAGAAGTTGGCCCGCAGCGCGATGACGCTCCCCGCAGTGCCGTACCCTGGGCGTGCGGGCCGCTCGGGCCCGGGCTGTGCACCGCGGACGCGTACGATCAGCTCGTTCGATGCGCTGACGTTCGGATCGATCTGCGCAGGTTGACCGGCGTTGAAGATGAGTGGAGCATCCGCCCCAGGCCCGCCCCCGAACCCACCGCGCCCACCGCGTGCGGGGGGTCCACCACGATAAGGAGAGCCACCACGATCGCTTCCACCGCCTCGATAGGGGGACCCGCCACGGTCGCCTCCTCGATAGGGAGAGCCGGCGCGGTCGCCACCGCGACGGCCTCTGTCTCCGCCTCCAGGTGCGCCTCTACCACGTCCTCTTTGTTGACTCATTACGATTGTTGAAAAGGATGGAATGAAAGGATGGAATGAAAGGGAGGTGTTGGTTAAGTGCTGTGTTGCACAGGGACCCGTATTAGGGCACGAGTGCTATATATACTGGGAAAGTGCTGCGCAGAGGCCTTTTGAGAACGACTTTGTTCAACGCAGTCCCGTGCGCAAACAACGAGGCCTCAAGATTGGCTGCGGTAAAGGTAGACCCAGAGCAAGCTGCGGCACGTTGGCTCAACCCAAATATCACGTGCACGACGTGCTCGAAAAATTGTATCAAGAAGACACTCGAGTCATGCGAAGCAAACCACCACTCCATCATCCACCTCTTTGCCACGTACTGGTACGGAACCCTCTCGCCCTACAGACGAGATGAGCGTCACTCGCGACGGCGACGCTGTGGTTCGTCATGTCACGTGGCTCCAACCTGTCCATAATTGACTTTGGGTCTGCCTCGACCCGATAGTATAGTACTTGCACGTATATCCAAACTCTTTCGAATTGCTTTCGAATGTACCGAGTGGACGGGCTGACTTTAGGGCACGGGTCTTGGGACGCTTGACTTTTTCGGATTGCAGTACGTACTCTTTCGTACAAGAACACTCGCGGAAATACGAGGCTAAGGACGAAGAACATTCTCGGAACCATTGAACAATGGCGATACACCCGTCCCTCATTCGCAGCACGGGCCGATTTGACGCGGAGACGCCAAGGAAATGAACGAGTATTTTCGCATCGGCTCAGGAAAATGTGAGATAGCCCACGATCCCTCCGAGTGACAACGAAATTCGGTCCTCGTCCGCTGTATGAGGGACTGCACGGCGTTGACTTGTGCGTCCCTGTCCCATATCGCTCTGGCGCATAATACCGGATTTCGCCACTCGCACTTCGAGACCGGGGAAGTATCTGGATAAATGAGGAGCAGATTTTGAAGGCGGGTCAATATTAATGGGATTAAGGGATGTATTCAGCGAAGACCTCCCTTCCTAGAGTTCTGTCTCCCGAAATGTATATGAATCGAAGAAATCCTACTTTCCACGGAGTAATAAAGCCCTACCGTGAGCGCTCAACCATGACAATTTCTGGATGTGCACCTGGGGGTATGGCATATTTCAAGTTCCATGGTCGTGCAACTCTCTGCGTGGCGTAACCTACGGTAATAGGGCTCTGAGTCGGCCCCTGTCGTGTGCGATAATTTACGATAAAGTTTTGGTTCGTCCCGGCGTCGTTTTTTTGCGCCGTGTACACACTTGGCGATCACTCAACATTGTTATCTCGTACATACAACGTGCGGAGAATAACCTGCGTACTCTCTGTCCCCCTAGGAGAAAAAACCAAAAGAAGACAAATAAAGAAAGGCAAGGGAAAACGACAACTGGGGCTCGCTATCCGTAAGCTGCTGGTATGCTATCACTTTTGGGGCCGTGACGAAAGTGCGAGGATTCGACGAGGAGGAATGGGTGTTGATAGGCTAGGTCGGGACCTCGGCGGGTATCGGAATACCTAACTATTGGGGATGGGGTACAGTGAGGGTGCGACAATGTCCTGTGCACGCAGAGAACTGTGCCGGTTAACGAGACTGTCAAGTCGGAATGGGTTAGAAAATGCCGAGAGGGGATCAGAAACGAGTGCGTCGCTGCACGCGACTTCGGGGTGTTTTCTTTCGACGTGTTCTCGAAATAGATCGTTGTATCATGGCAACCACTTGAAGTTGCCGCAATACGAACACACGATTCGGTACGCGTGCTTGACTCCAAGGTGATTTTTGAGTGCTTCCTGCTGTTTGAAACTGGAGTGACAGATATGGCACTGGTATGATGGCGCATCAACCTGTACGGGACGGCCGGAGAGCGATCGCGAGGTGATAAATGTTTGCAAAGCGTCCCACGATCGCTCATTCATCTCCATAGGCTCCTCAACACGAATATGACGGAGGGCAGGCAACGCAGTTGTGTGCCCCCCGTCGGCTAGACCCAGGGCACACAAGATGTCTGCCGCAAGTTCGCCAGCCACCCGAAAGTCTCTTGCGCCGCCGAATGGACGGACAAGTCCCAGCCATTGTTCACCATCTAAGTCATCCTTCCTACTTGACGATTGGGTCGTACTGATACCTAAATCTTCCACGCGGAATGCGAAAGGGGAAAATTGGTCACAAACTTGAGCCATGGAGGACAGCTGCCAGTCTAACTGCTCGCACGATATTTGTAATCGAAGAGTTGTAGAAGTCCCTGAGTTGGTAAAGGAAATGGAAATGGCATGCTCGGAGATTCGAATGTTTGCTTGATTATGTGACTTGAGAATTTCAATCCGGTCGATGAATAGGCCGAGTTGCAAAGTGTCCATCGTGGGTTGGCTAAAGAACGCAATATTGATATCCCCGAGATGAGGAGCGTCGATTCTAGCCACGAGACTATCCAAGTATTTGCTAGTTCCTCGATATTTGAGGTACGTGAGAGCGGGGAGAACAACGCGTTCCCCTGACGGCGGAGGCAAGCCAAGATAGTTTCGGCGAGGGGGAAAGGAAAGGAAATGGAATGAAAGTGTTCGAAGCTGGGTCATCCCGGACAGTGCATTCGCGAACGCCTCTGGGCAAAAATAACCATCACTGGGGATTTCGTGGAGCTGAAGATCTACAAGGTCCTGGGACGGTGAAAGTAGTTGCGGGAATGAGGGAAAGGCAACCCTAATCGAGTGGAGAGTATGAAGGCGCGCACCCCACCGAAAAGTGTTGGGGATGCAAAGGCGCGCGCTCTCTCGAGACAGAAGGACAAGATTTTCCAATTCCGAAAATGGCTCGGAGATGGCAGAAAGCTTTTCGAGGAGCGGGCTGGTGACGGTGAGGCTGATGGAGCTAACACGACCAGATTGCTTCAGTGCGGCAACGATATTGTCCTCGTCCTCGGGACTCGGAGCTGGGCGGTCGAAATCAGGAAAACCTCCGTACTTCACGATGATAGGCAGCGCTGGCCAGAAATCTAGAGCCTTCAAAACAGGCGTTCCGTACGTACAGTAGAGCCGAAGATTTAGACCCAGAGGTGATGTGAAAACGATCTGTCGCCATCTATGGCTCACGCACGCGAGCGAAGTCCAAAATTGCGGAGCGGCATCCAGAAAATGACGAAAGGTGTTCAGAAGGATATCGTCAGAGAGTATGCCAATCGTGACTTGCTGGGAAAAATATCCTGCTCCAAACACATTAGCACATAATAAAAACTGGCATGAACAAACGTCGTACCTGGCTCGCAAAGTTCTTTCTTTCTCTTTTTTGGATCCAATCGTGTTCCACGAAGTTCATTGACCCAAGGTCGTTCATATTCTACTCCTATGATATGGCCCGAGAGCCGACGTGAATGCATGAATGATACTGCGGCCTCATGTAAAGGCGGATAACGCGGCACAGGCTCCCGTATGCAGAGTTTGTGTAGGGCCGGCAGCACAGTTTCGTGCCGCATTTCGGAGTGTTGCAAAGAAAGAACGATGTTTGTCGAGTGGTTTCCGGCTATGTGAACCCATTTTGTTCCTCTGAATGGGTGGATAAGCTTCAGCCATTCTTTACGGTCCCTGTTGTCCTGCCCGCTTGATGGTTGCGTTACACTGATGCGCAGATGTTCCACATCAGTAAGAAGAGCAGATATACCATTGCAGAACTGAGCCATGTATAACAATTGTCGGGCTAATGGCTTGCAGGATATTTGGAGCTCAAAGCGTGCAGGGACCCCTGGTTGGGTGAAGCAGATGGAGATGGAATGCTCAGAGGATAGGATGTCTGCTCGACGATGTGACTTCTGCTCATCTATCCGTTCGATGAATCGGCCAAGTTGCGAAGCGTCCATTGTAGGTTGGCTAAAGAACATGACATCAATATCATTGAGACGAGGTGCATCCATTCTAGCCACCAAGCTACCCAAGTACTTGCTAGTTCCTCGATATTTGAAGCACGTGAGAGCAGGGAGAATCACGCGTTCCCCTGGTTGTGGAGGTAAGCCGAGGTAGTTTCGGCTGGAGTTGAAATTGAAATGGAGTGAAAGTGTTTGAAGTTGGGACATCTCGGATAAGGCATCAGCGAACGCATTTGACGAAAAATAGCCAACATTAGGAATTTTATGGAGCTGAAGATCTACAAGACCCGTGGAAGGAGAAAGGAGCTGTGGGAGTGCGGGAATGGCAATCCTGGTCAAGTGCAGAGTACGGAGGCGCGGGCCCCACCGAAAGGCGCTGGGGAGGGACAACAGCACGCTATCTCGAGCCAGAAGAACGAGATTTTCTAGTTCCAAAAACGGCTTCTCGATTGCGGATAGCTTTTCCAGGAGTGGGCTTGTGACGGTGAGGCTGATAGAATTCACACGATCAGACTGCTTCAGTGCGGCTATGATATTGTCGTCCTCCTCGGGAGCCGGCGGATCGTGGGCCGGAGATCCCCCCTCTTGTCCTCCATACTGCACGACGATAGGCAGGGCAGGCCAGCAATCTAGAATCTTCGAGACAGGCGTTCCGTGCGTACAGAACAGTCGAAGGTGAAGAGCTCGTCGAGACGCGAATATGATTCGTCGCCACTTGCGACATACATGCACGAGCCGTGGCCAAAATCGTAGAGAGGCATCCAGATAATAACGAAATATGTTGAGAAGCACCTCGTCGGGAAGCTTCCTGATCGTCACTTTTCAAGAAAAGTTAGCGAGAGATGCAGGTGGTATCGGAAATGTACCTCTTCTAGGGTATTCGCTCGGTGCGGCGACTCGGAGTTGGGGGCTTGGTTGGGGGGCAGAGACACGATATCGGGCACGTGCACGTCTGCGACATTGACTATCACCTCCAGCAGAAGAGCATTGAAGACGCTAGATCACTTACTTTAGAGAGCGCATGGGAGGAGAATGAACGAGGTAGCTTTGTTGGTGTGTCTTTTATCGTGAGGAAGAACGCGCAAAAATCTGATGTTCTCACCAAGGTTCTCACACTCAACTGTCCAGTCACTGACAGCGGAACAAGATTTGGTATTGTCGATCCCTTGCATATGCAAAAGTACCCAGCACTTTCTCTAGCCTCAACAACTACCCTAACAATTCAGAAGTACTTTATACTGTGCTGGAGGCTCCAAAGAGGTCAAGAAGACGACCACAGTGTCCAAGACAGTGTCTGCATGACTACAAATACAGTGGGAAGAAGCTGGGAAGTTGTCAGGAGTCGTAACCAGGGCAGGGAGAATCAGCACAACATTTCCATGTCAGTGGATGTTTTGGTTTTGCTGATGGCCTTCAAGTTGATGCGTCCATGTACAAGTGCGCGTTGTATTGCACATCCCTTTCTAGATCACCACCCCGTGCATCACCCTTCGGAATTCGCCGCTCTTACGGGGATAAAAGCAAGATAAAAAGGGTACATATAGAGGGCGGATCGATATCACAGCTCCCTCGCTGTTTATCTCTGTTTGGTTTTCTTTCGTCGCAGTCATTGGCTGTTCCCGTGTTTTAAATCCGGTATCTCAACCCTCCCAAACGCGATCCCAAACGATTTTGTGCTTGCACGGTGGTCATCTCAAAATGACCAAATGCTTATTATGCGACGTGCATGCAACATACTGACAGTAGAATCCTTCTTCTGCGCCACATGAACCTCGAACTTGAATCGTTGAACGTACTGAAAGTACTGAACGTACTGAACCCTCAAACAGGGCCAGAAATGTTTGGCAGTATGCGTCTTAGTCCACGAGGAGCACGGATCGCATCCTATTAAGACACTTGCAATTCCGTCCTATCTCTTTTTATCACGATAAGTTCTCAGTTCTCTCGTGCCCCGCTCTCTGCACCTTAACCCCTTCAAAATCAAGCGATACCACTAGCTCTCTGCGCTCTCTATCCTCCACCTCACCAATTCCACAACACACATCCCGCACCACCTTGGGATGATATATGTGCCAATGTGCCAGCCGCAACGGACCGGAATGTGCTCGGGGTCGTGGGTTACTACGGGGGCGATTACCCGAGTCCGGCGCATTTGACGATGTTCATGACCGCATGTGGCGTATCCGATTCCCCTGGTGGCCGGTGGCCGGTGGCTACTCACCCCGCACATCTTCTACAGCACCTGCGGCGCGAAGTCGTCGATCCTGGAAGTAACGAACCAGCCCCGGGCGCCGCATACTTAGAGTGGCTCAACTACGTGCTCAACCAGCCGAAGGTAACTGCGAGAAAGTTCCCCGGCGGGTGTACTATGCAACGGCCTTGCGTATCGTGTTCGCCCAATTTGGTGCGCGTGGCATCTGCTTCATCTTCCCGAGCGGCGAAGATGGCATCGGGGAATATCCAACGACGGCTCCAGCAGAGTGCAGTTCGTCCTCGAGTTCCCTGCATTCCGTGTCTGTAGTGTTTTGTTTATCTCTGAAGGTAATACACCGTCACAGGCACAACTCGCTCACCACATCACCGACGTTTCGCAAGCCCTTGGGTCACGAACGTCCGCGATAAAACGGGCCAGGACCCGAGGTCGCGGCGAGGGGGCCGAGCCTCTCTGGGGACTCAGGCGGCTTCTCGGACTATTTTCCACGCCCTCGTTACTAGAACGCCGCTGTGCCCACATTCTTGCAGCCTGTGGCTAGTAATGTGGCTTTTACAATTGCGTTTTCTGCCGCCTCCTGACCTGACGCATTCTTTGTAAATTTCATGGTTCGTGAAGCGCAGCCGACCGCGGAATCCCAGACATCACTTCGTAGCTGCACAAATTCTTTATTATCATAGACGATTAGGGCTTTCTCATCGGAGACACAAGTTGTACGGCATCAACCCGGGTGCATTTTCCCTTTCCCTCCGATCTACCTCGAGCACCCAGCTGATCATTTGACCACCATTGTACCCGCGGCGGGAACAATCTCGCTACTTGACGAGAACCTGTTTTTAACAGATAGTGCCCTGCTCTGCTTCCTCAACTCGTGACTGTACGGCCGTGGCATCGCAGGTGTCAAGGATATCAGATCTGGGTCCAATCCGGGCTGTGGAATCTCGACCATCGCTGGATGGGGTCCTGTTCGTTCCGCGGGACTTGACTCACTTCGTTTTCGACGTCGGCCGATATCGAGCTGGTAGGTCTCTGGTCTCGGGACACCGAATTTTTTTGAACCTACAGAACGCACTCACGTTCGATGTTATATAGTGCGCGACGCATAACGAGGGAATAGGGCCAATATTCTCGGTACTACTGAACAATTACGATACGGCAGTCCCATTCGTAAACTACATACACCCCCGATCCGATTCAGGAAATAGACGAATAGTTTTCGCATGACCTTGTGGGACACCACCCGCTGACAGCAAGCACATGAGATTTTCATTTTCAACCCAAATTTACATCAGGGGGTGGAGTCAGTCGCTTGGTCAGTCGTGCACCTTAAGAGCCAAAAAAAAAGATTAAGCTGAAATCACCATGGAATGGAATATCCATTAGTCCATCAGTATTGTACTACTAGTGAGTAATAGACTTCAACCCGAGGGGAAGCGTGGAATCATAGAGACGCAGACGCAGATGGGAATCATTAACATAACGAGCTTAGTACTGTAATCGAGTAGTTAACAATCTTCACAAGCCTGGTGAGGACATAGCCATTACAGTACAAGATGAGGTAGCGTGTTGTTGGAGCTACAGAAGACACAAAGCCCTTTTTGCAAATGTGCAGGAATTTACTCATGGACGGACTACGATGACACAGCGGGACGTAGTGCCTAGAAGGGCACTCGGGCTGTCTATCACATGGTGCGTCCGTCTGCCACGCCACCCGGCTCCGAGGATAAGGGTCAGTACAGTACAAGAAAGAGGGGGTCAGCAGCCTGAGCGGTTTTGAACCTGCGAAAGCTCTCGCCAGGGAGTTACCGCTAGTACCCCAACCGCCATCTCTTACGAGACCATTTAGGATGCCTACCAGTCTTAAGAGACTGGTAGCATGGGGGAAGGTACGGGTGGAGAGGGGGAGCGATTCCCGCTCATCGGATCCAAAAAAAAAAAAAGATTCCCGCTCATCCATTATAACCGGCTGATACTCCCACAGGTGCTGCTGGCAGCAGTCGCAGCACAATCCCTTTCGGGGGGCTAGCTGGACATCTCCGGCTCCATGTGCCAGGTCTCCGCGGCGAAACCAGTCGCCGCGACATTTCTTAAGAGAAGCGACAGAGACACGTCAGTACTGTCAGTACCCGATCTGAGTTCGAATGCATGACTTCTTGTCATAACACACTCTGCGTGGTTCTGCGGGTCGCGTCGTTTTGGTATGGCGCCATAGAGGCACCCGCGGTATTCCTCCTACGGTTCTGACCCTGAAATGCACGATAAAAACTCTTCTTCTCAGCCAGCCTCTCACCCTCGTTCAGAGTCGTTCTCAGCGCTTCAGTGCTCGAGCTCTCTAGGGCCTTGGTAACCCCCGGTAACCCCTGTAACCATGCGCTACTCCTGGCTCTCTGTGCTCTTCGTCCTCACTGTCGCGTCCTTCACCGGCCTCGCGATCCCTCTAGCACAACCATGGCACGATATCAGTGTAAAGCACGCCTGGAACGCCGTCCCACACAACTGGGAGTGCCTTGGTCCCCCTCCCACCGGCATCACCATTGACCTCCACATTGCGCTCCAGCCCAAGGAAGAGAACGTCTTGAGGGAAGCACTCTACGAGGTCAGCACCCCAGGCCGTCTAAAGTACGTCTTCCTTAACATTCCTCGTCCCCGACGTACTTATGTGCAACGCTGCTCCGTTCCAGATATGGCAAACACCTCTCAAAGGAGGATGTCGCCAAGCTTGTCGAGCCGCACCCTGATACGCTTCAGCTTGTCCACTCATGGCTTGCACACCACGGCGTGCATTCCTCCTCCATCTCGACGTCACACGGCGGCGGCTGGCTGACAGTCACGGACGTGCCCGTGTACCGAGCCAACGAGCTCCTCGGTGCGTCATACCAGCTATACCGACTCGCTGGGACGAACGACACGGCGATTCTGCGCACTGTCGGGTATGCGCTCCCTAAGGTACTACACGCACATGTGAAAACTGTCGCGCCGACGACATTCTTTGCCTCTCCGCGCAGCTTCCAACTGACACCACACGGGCACTCCGCCAGAGCAGCGGGTGCGCCAGGGAAGGCCGCATCGAGAGGGCCCGTATCGGTGCTGTCGAGCCGCGACCAGGATACGACTCCGGAGGAATTGCGGTGGCTGTACAAAACGTACCCTTATAAGCCCACCGCACTTACCCAGAATGCGATCGGAATTTGGGGATTCAACAATGAGTTCCCGAGCCCGACAGATCTGGATATGTTCATGGACGTGTTTCGGCCCGACACGGACCCAGATGAAGTGGGATTCACCGTCGAGTTGGTCAACGGCGGTCAATATGACCCCAGCTGGCCTGGCACGGAGGCTAGCACCAACGTGCAGTACGCGCAGGCCATAGCGTTCCCAACCCCGCACATCTTCTACAGCATCGGTGGCAGGCTCATATGGTCGCACGGCAATAACCAGCCAGCCTTTGGCGACGTGTATCTCATGTGGATGAACTATCTGGATACCAAGGAGAAAATCCCACAGACGATAAGCGTTTCGTATGGTGTCAACGAGAAGGACGTCCCGGCTGAATATGCATGGAGCGTGTGCGATATGTTCATGCAGCTCGGTGCGCGTGGCGTCAGCGTCCTCTTCTCGAGCGGCGACGACGGCGTCGGCGTTGGGAACTGCCAAGACGCCTCCGGAATAGTCAAGTTCATTCCCAAGTTCCCCGCGACCTGTATGTGTGACATGTTATCTCTGATTGCAAGCAGCACGCAAACGCCGGCATAAGTCGCTCACCACATCACCACGGTCTCGCAGGTCCCTACATCACTAGCGTCGGCGGAACGACGAGCTCACTCCCTGAGGTCGCCGCGGGGCTCTCCGGGGGCGGGTTCTCGAACTATTTTGCGCGCCCCGCTTACCAGAACGTTGTTGTGCCCGCCTTCCTCCAGAGTCTCGGCGGCCAATACAATGGGATGTACAAGTGCGTTTATGCCGTGACCTAACCCAACCTATTCTTACTTTGTAATTTTGTGATTTAACCAGCCCTGGCGGTCGCGGTGTCCCCGACGTCTCAGCACAGGCGCTCAACTATGTGGTCTTCGTGAACGGCAATCCCTTTCGTGTGAGCGGCACAAGCTGTGCGACACCGGTGCGTCTTAAGCCCATCTCCCGTCGCCTTACTCTGCTTCGTCGATCCCCGAGCATCCAGTTGATTTCCAGTGTGCAGACTGTGGCAGGCGTAATCACACTGCTCAATGACTTCTTAATTTCGGAAGGCAAGGACCCGCTTGGGTTCCTCAATCCCTGGTTGTATACGGCAGACGAGGGGATGTTCGGCCTCAACGACGTCAAATCTGGGTCTAACCCGGGCTGCGGCACTGGTGGATTCACCGCCATCTCTGGATGGGACCCTGTTCGTCCTTGTCTGCTTCTGTATTTATTTTTTGAGTTGGGCTGACTTGTGGGTTGGATAGGTCACGGGTCTTGGGACGCCAGACTTTTTCGAACTGCAGCACGTACTTTTTCATACAAGAATAGGCCCAGGAAATCAGAGGCGAACATTTTGGGACGTATTTAACAAGAGCGATACAGCAGCCACTCGAGACGCCAAGGGAATAGACGAGTATTTTCTCATCAATTGCTCGACCTGCTCCACACCCGCCTACAAGCACGACTAGGAAATATTCATTTCCCACCCCTCAACTTCTTTCCCCACACAACGCGTGAAGGAACACTGGGATGACACTGGTGCATGTGATCCTTTCGAGTGACAACGAAATCCGGTCCTCTGGTGCATGAGCGGGTGTGTATTGACTTCAAGTTCCATATCCCTACTTCCTTTATCATGGCCACACATCACCCCCAGGAATTCGCCACTCTCGGAGCAGTACCAGAATAGAAGGGTAGAGGGCGGATCAATATTAATGGGATGTATTCGATAGACTCTGTGAATCCGATGTGCCTCTAACGATCCGCGGCGTGTTCGATCACCCCAATCTGATCGATATATGATCTCTCGCATCTTCAGCTCTAGGCAATATCCGTGTTCTCGCAGAGACACCACTGGCAATAACTGTTGTATGGTAGATAGTGAAGCAACCTGAATGATAGATCTCCAGGGAAGCAAGGCGGCGTCGAAACCCCCTCGTAGAGCCGGAGTCGGATGCTTCAGAGTGCGCAAGAACAAAAACTAAACTAAGGACTGCTGATTTACAAGGGAGAATGAATGCCCTATGCAAATAAGAGACAATTGACAGGTAGACTAGGACCTGACCTAATCGTAGCTTGAAACCACTCAAAGGGTCGAAGTATGTGTTCCGAACCCGAGGCTCTGCGGGTAGCTCGAAGCTGTCTCACCGTTCAGTCACCGTCCAGTGGTGACCTTCGCGTGTTCGACCAGCATTCGAAGTATGATTCTTATCTCCGTCATTCGCTCGCTCGGCCGTTGCGACTACAGTGGGCAACTCTCCCCAAGCCCCACAGACTTGACGCCTCCGCGGCCTGCCGACAAAAACTCGGTGACTCTCGGGTACCCGCATGGGCAGTTCGCCGACTTCTACCTTCCAGCTGAACTCCCCGCCTTGAATTGCACACGCGCCGCGCAATTCGACGAGGACAACGCCCGCGCATCTTAAGCCTGAGGGCGTCGTGTAAACCTTGGCCATCTCGGGCCCAGAATGACGTGCGTCTGGAGCGCACCCATTCAGAGGGGAACAGCGCAGTGCGCCAGCCCCGATCAGCGCACGACGAGCGGGCCACAAAGGTTGCGTCGGGGTATTCGCGCCATAGATCGCCAAGGAGCGAGGTGAGGTTGAAGGTGCAATCGCCGATGGTGTGTACCGGCGATGCGGACGATGCCGAGTGGTAGTAGGTGGCCAGGAGTTGTCATGTGTGAGGTGAGCTCGTTTAAGGTCGGAACAAGTGGTGGAACTTGGTGATCGCCACGACACTGGCCCCTCACCCTATTCACGCCACTTGTGGTTCGGTCGCCGCGGGTCGCGTCACGGTATGTCTGGTAATATAGAGGCACCCTCGGTTCTGCTTCCTCAACCCAGAATGTAATAAAAGCTCTTCATTCCACTAGCCATGTCCTCGCCAGTAGGCTGGGCTTGAGCTCGTTGGGCCTCTAGATCTCACAACCGCTGGTGACCCCCTGTAATCATGCACTACTCCTGGCTCTCTGTGCTCATTGTCCTCACCGTCGCGTCCCTCACCGCTCTCGCGATCCCTCTAGCACAACCATGGCACGATATCAGTATAAAGCACGCCTGGAACGCCGTCCCACACAACTGGGAGTGCCTTGGTCCCCCTCCCCACACCATCACCATTGACCTCCACATTGCGCTCCAGCCCCAGAAAGAGAACACCTTGAGGGAAGCACTCTACGAAGTCAGCACCCCAGGCCGCCCAAAGTACGTCTCCTTAAACATCCCTCGCCCCCGATGTACTTAGGTGCGGCGCTGCTCCGTTCCAGATATGGCAAACACCTCTCAAAGGAGGAGGTCGCCAAGCTTGTCGAGCCGCACCCAGATACGCTCAAGCTGGTCTACTCATGGCTTGCACACCACGGCGTGCATTCCTCCTCCATCTCGACGTCACACGGCGGCGGCTGGCTGACAGTCACGGACGTACCCGTGTCCCAAGCCAACGAGCTCCTCGGCGCATCATACCAGCTATACCGACTCGCTGGCACAAACGACACGGCGATTCTGCGCACGGTCGGGTATGCGCTCCCTAAGGTACTACACGCACATGTGAAAACTGTCGCGCCGACGACGTTCTTTGCCTCTCCGCGCGGCCTCCAGCTGACACCACATGGGCACTCCACCAGAGCAGCGGGGGCGCGAGGGAAGGCAGCATCGAGAGGGCCCGTATCGGTGCTGTCGAGCCGCGATGAGGACACGACTCCGGAGGAATTGCGGCGGCTGTACAACACATACACATATAAGCCCACCGCACTTACCAAGAATGCGATTGGAATTTTGGGATACGGCAATGAGTTCCCGAGCCCGACAGATCTGAATATGTTCATGACCGTGTTTCGGCCCGACTCGGACCTGGATGAGGTGACCTTCACCGTCGAGACGGTCAACGGCGGTCAATATGACCCCAGCTGGCCCAGCTTCGAGGCTAACCTCGACGTGCAGTACGCGCAGGCCATAGCGTACCCAACCCCGCACATCTTCTACAGCATCGGTGGCACGCTCAAGTGGAAGCTTGTCGATAACCAGCCAGTGGTGGGTGACTTCTTTCTCATGTGGATGGCCTATCTAGTCGTCAAGGAGACAATCCCGCAGACGATGAGTGCTTCGTATATTGTCAACGAGAAGGACGTCCCGGCGGAATATGCACGGAGCGTGTGTGATATGTTCATGCAGCTCGGTGCGCGTGGCGTCAGCATCCTGTTCTCGAGCGGCGACGACGGTGTCGGCGTTGGGAACTGCCAAGATGCCTCCGGAAGGGTCAAGTTCATCCCAAAGTTCCCCGCAACCTGTATGTGTGACATTTTATCTCTGATTGCAAGCAGCACGAAAACGCAGGCACAGTCGCTTACCACATCGCCACGGTCTCGCAGGTCCCTACGTCACTAGCGTCGGTGGAACGAAATCAATCCCTGAGGTCGCTGCAGAGCTCTCAGGGGGCGGGTTCTCGAACTATTTTGAGCGCCCCTCTTACCAGAATGTTGCTGTTCCCGCCTTCCTCCAGAGTCTTGGCAGCCAATATGACGGCATGTATAAGTGCGTTCCTGCCGTTATCTAACCCAACCTGCTCTTACTCTGTGATTTTGTGATTTTTGCAGCCCTGGCGGCCGCGGGATCCCCGACGTCTCAGCACAGGCGCTCAACTTCATGATCATCCTCCATACCAGTCCCTCTCACGTGAGCGGCACAAGCTGTGCGACACCGGTGCGTCTTAGGCCCATCTCCCGTTGCTCCGCTCTGCTTCGTCCATCCCCGAGCACCCAGTTGACTGCCAATGTGCAGACCGTGGCAGGGATAATCGCAATGCTCAATGACTACTTAATTTCGGAAGGGAAGGACCCACTTGGGTTCCTGAATCCCTGGTTGTACAGCACAGAAGGGATGTCCGGCCTCAACGACATCATATCTGGGTCGAACCCGGGCTGCGACACTGATGGATTCACCGCCATCCCTGGATGGGACCCAGTTCGTCCTTGTTTGACTCTGTATTTATTTATTTATTGACTTGTAGGTTGGATAGGTCACGGGTCTTGGGACGCCGGACTTTTCCGAACTGCTGCACGTACTACATACAAGAATAGGCCCGGGAAACCAGAAACGAACGCTTTGGGACCCATTTAACAAGAGCGATTCAGCAGCCACTCGAGACGCCAAGGGAATAGACGAGTACTTTCATATCAATTCCTCGACCCGCTCCACACCCGCCTACAAGCACGACTAGGACATATTCACTTCCTACCCCTCAACTTCCTTCCTGGATACACAATGAGTGAAAGGAAATCGGGATGACACCGGTGCATATGATCGACCCTTCCAAGTGAATACGAAATCCGGTCCTCTGGTGCACGAGCGAGTGCACATTGACTTCAAGTTCCATATCCCTATATCCTTCATCATTGCCACACAATACCCCCAGGAATTCGCCACTCCCGGAGAAGTATTGGAAGGGTAGAAGGCGGATTTATATTATTCGGATTATGGGGTGTATTCGATCGATAGATTCTGAAGATACCCCTCTTGTGTGAATCCGACAAACCGCTAACGATCCGCGGCGTATTCGATCGGCCGAATCTGATCGATATCTGAGTTCTCCTTCAAGGCGATATAGCCGGTTTGAGTCGAAGCGAGAAATGAACGAAGGCTTGAGAACATAGTCTTTGCGCGAGCGCCGGACAGGGCGGCACGTGTTCATTCTTTTTCCTCCATGCCGCCCTTGGTGCCGCCACCTGTCTTCCCATTATTCTCAACCGGTTCAAAGAACCGTGTCTTTTTATTTCGCCCACCCATCACTCCCTTGATTCTCCAAAAAACGCCAATGGGTCTATGAAACGGTGTTTCTTGTGTCCCTCGATCGTCGGCGCACTTCGGGTGGTTGCCCGTCACGACCTCGCCTCGGACGCAAAATCCAGTTTTTTCGATCGAGAAGCACTTCAAACCTTCGTGCTTCCGCCCAGTCTCTACTACCTCATCACTTAGCTATTTAATCACGCGTTCCCATGTACATGCTCTCCCTTCTCACTGTCCGTATACCCCCAGCTATTGAGTAACACGAGGTATGTTTTTAATTTGTCACCCCTCCCCGTGTTTGCGCCGGATTCCCTTCGCCACCCACGCCATACTTCTTCACGGCCTCAACCGGCGCCACACGGGAAAGCCAAAGTAAGCGACCCGCAAAAATCTGTGTGTAGGGTGCCAGCGAGCAGCATCTGCTGTACATACCGGATACGGATGTATGCCCTGGCCCTCATTCGGACCAGTTTCGGACCTCTCCTCAATGGTACATTTCTTGTAATGTAAGACAAAAAACAAAATTTAAATCCGAGTAGCGGGGAAACGGAAATGTGGACCAGTTCGTGGGAAATGATGTGATTCGTCTCACCTCTACCCCAACTGCCATCTTCCGAGACTATTTAGGATGGCTACCAGTCTCAATAGACTGGTTGCATGGGTGGAAAGCATGAGTGGAGGGTTTCCTCCATGTCGTCCCTGCGGCGAAATAAATCCCCGCTACCCTTCTGCCATCCTTGAGAGTGACAAAGACACATCGTACCCGGTCTTCGGGTAGCGTCTTTTTGGTATGGCGCCATAGAGGCCCCGCGGTATTTCTCCTACGGTTCTGACCCCGAAATGCACGATAAAAGCTCTTCTTCCCAACCTCTCAGCCTCGTTCTCAGTGCTCCAGTGCTCGAGCTTTGGTAACCCCTGTAACCATGCATTACCGCTGGCTGTCTGTGCTCTTCGCCCTCACTGTCGCGTCCCCCACCGGTCTCGCGATGCCTCTAACACAACCATGGCACGATATCAGTGTAAAGCACGCTTGGAACGCCATCCCAGACAACTGGGAGTGCCTTGGCCCCCCTCCGCCCGCCACCACCATTGATCTCCATATTGCGCTCCAGCCAAAGGAAGAGAACGTCTTGAGGGAAGCACTCTACGAGGTCAGCACCCCAGGCCGTCCAAAGTACGTCTTCCTTAACATTCCTCGCCCACCATGTACTCATGTGCCTTGCTGCTCCGTTCCAGATATGGCAAACACCTCTCAAAGGAGGAGGTCGCCAAGCTTGTCGAGCCGCACCCAGATACGCTTCAGCTTGTCCACTCATGGCTTGCACACCACGGCGTACATCCCGCCTCCATCTCGACGTCACACGGCGGAGGCTGGCTGACAGTCACGGACGTGCCCGTGCCCCAGGCTAACGAGCTCCTCGGCGCATCATACCAGCTATACCGACTCGCTGGGACGAACGACACGGCGATTCTGCGCACGGTCGGGTATGCGCTCCCTAAGGTACTACACGCACATGTGAAAACTGTCGCGCCGACGACGTTCTTTGCCTCTGCACGCAGCCTCCAGCTGACACCACACAGACACTCCGCCAGAGCAGCGGGTGCGCCAGGGAAGGCGGCATCGAGAGGGCCCGTATCGGTGCTGTCGAGCCGCGATGGGAGCACGATTCCGGAGGGATTGCGGCGGCTGTACAACACATACACATATAAGCCCACCGCACTTACCAAGAATGCGATTGGAATTTTGGGATACGGCAATGAGTTCCCGAGCCCAACAGACCTGGCTATGTTCATGGCCGTGTTTCGGTCCGACTCGGACCTGGATGAGGTGACCTTCACTGTCGAGACGGTCAATGGCGGTCAATATGACCCCACCTGGCCTGGCGTCGAGGCTAACCTCAACGTGCAGTACGCGCAAGCCATAGCGTACCCAACCCCGCACATCTTCTACAGCATCGGTGGCAAGCTCACGTGGTCGCCCGACGATTACAAGCCAATTGCGGGCGACTTCTTTCTCATGTGGATGGATTACCTGGTTCCCAAGGAGAAAATCCCGCAGACGATGAGCGCGTCGTATGGTATCTACGAGAAGGACGTCCCGCCAGAATATGCACGGAGCGTGTGCGATATGTTCATGCAGCTCGGTGCGCGTGGCGTCAGCGTCCTCTTCGCGAGCGGCGACAACGGCGTCGGCGTTGGGAACTGCCAAGACGCCTCCGGAAGGGTCCAGTTCATCCCCATGTTCCCCGCAACCTGTATGTGTGACATGTTATCTCTGATTGGGAACAGCACGCATACGCAGGCGCAAGTCGCTTACCACATCATCACGGTCTCGCAGGTCCCTACATCACTAGTGTCGGCGGGACGACGAGCTCAAACCCTGAGGTCGCCGCGAAGCTCTCCGGGGGCGGGTTCTCGAACTATTTTTCGCGCCCCCCTTACCAGAACGACGTTGTGCCCGCCTTCCTCCAGAGCCTCGGCAGCCAATATGACAGCATGTATAAGTACGTTTCTACCGTGACCTAACCCAACCTATTCACAATTTATGATTTTGTGATTTGTCCAGCCCTGGCGGCCGCGGGGTCCCCGACGTCTCAGCACAGGCGCTCGACTTCGTGATCATCCGCCATACCAGTCCCTCTCACGTGAGCGGCACAAGCTGTGCGGCACCGGTGCGTCTTATGCCCATCGCCTGTCGCCCCATTCTGCTTCGTCCATCCCCGAGCATCCAGCTTATTTCCAGGGTGCAGACCCTGGCAGGGATAATCGCAATGCTCAATGACTACTTAATTTCGGAAGGGAAGGACCCGCTTGGGTTCTTGAATCCCTGGTTGTACACGATAGATAAAGGGATGCTCGGCCTCAACGACATCACATCTGGGTCGAACCCGGGCTGCGGCACTGATGGATTCACCGCCATCCCTGGATGGGACCCAGTTCGTCCTTGTTTGATTTTTTGTGTATGTTTTGCTGACTTGTGGGTGACGAAGGTCACGGGTCTTGGGACGCCGGACTTTTCCGGACTGCTGCACGTACTTCGTACAAGCACCGGCGCGGGAAATCAGAGACGAAGATTCTCGGACCTATTTAGCGAGAGCGATGCAGCAGCCACTCAGGACGCCAAGGGAACAGACGAGTATTTTCTCATCAATTCCTCGACTCGGACCCACGCCGCACCCGCCTACAAGCACGACTAGGACATATTCATCCTTCCACCCCTCAATTTCCTTCCCGGATTCACAACACGTGAAGGGACATTGGGATGACACCGGTGCATATCAACGGTGACGACCCTTCCGAGCGAGTTCGCGTTGACTTCAAGCCCCATCCCTATTTCGTTGATAGCCACATAGCACCTCCGAGAATTTGCCACTCCCGGGGAAGTATCAGAATAGAAGGGTAGAAGGTGGATTGATATTAATGTATTCGATAGATTCTGTGAATCCGACGTGCCACGCCGAGTCTAACGATCCGCGGCGTATTCGATCAGGCGAATCTGATCGATACCTGATCATTCAGCTCTCCTCCTTTCAAGGCGATATCCGTGTTCTCCCAGAAATGCCAATAGTTGTAGAATATGGTAGATATGTCCAAGTGAGGCAACTTGAAATGATAAATCTCCAGGAAAGCAAGGCGGTATCGAAAACAGGCGGCCCCCCCTCTTCGAGCCAACACTCAAGGAGTCGGATGCTGCAAGAACAACAACTTGAAATAGACTAAACACTGCCGACTTTACAAGCGAGAATTCATGCCCTCTTGAATGCCCTATACACAGAAGAGACAATTGACAGGTTGACCCGGACCTGACCTAGTCGTAGCTTGAAACCGCACGAAGGTCGAAGTACGTCATGTGTTCCGAACCCATTGCTCTCGAGGCTTTTTCACAGTCACCACCCAGCGGTGACCTCGACCAATACTTGAAATGCGGTTCCGATGGCCGTCGAACGCTTGCTCGACCGTTGCGACCAAAGCCCCACAGACTTGATGGCCTGCCAACAAAACCCGGTGACTCCCGGCGTGTCGAGCTAGCAAGTTCCGACCCGTACCCGCATCGGCACTTCGCCGACTTCCACCATTCCCACTGAACTCCCCGCCCTTGATTGCACACGCGCCGCGAAAGTTGACGAGGATGACGTCAACCTTGTCCATTACAGGCCCAGAATGAGGTGTATCCGGAGCGCACCCATTGAGAGGGAACAGCGCAGTGCGCCGGCCTCGATCAGCGCACGACGAGCGGGCCACAATGGTTGCGTCGGGGTATTCGCGCCATCGATCTTCAAAGAGCGAGGTGAGGTTGAAGGTCCTGGACTCCTGGTACACCGGCGATGCGCGCGATGCCGAGTGGTAGGTGACCAGGAGTTGACAAACGTGTGAGCTCGTTAAGGTTAGAGCAAATAGTGGAACTTGGCGGTCACCACTAGCTGCAGAAGCACAGTTCCGAGGACACTGGCCGGATCTCACCTCGACCTACCGTGATGTCCCGGCCCACTTGTGGTTTCTATCGAGAGCCGTGTCGCGGGTCGCGCATTCAAAGAGGCACCCCCGGTTCTGCTTCCTAACCCCAAAATGCACGATAACAGTTCTTCACTCCACTAGCCACGTCCTCACCGGTAGCCTGTGTTTGTTGGTCCTCTATCCCTCATAACCGCTGGTGACCTGGCGCCCCTGTAATCATGCACCACTCCTGGCTCTTGGTTCTCCTCTTCCTCGCCGTCGCGTCCCTCACCGCTCTCGCGACGCCTCTACCACAACCATGGCACGATATCAGTGTAAAGCACGCCTGGAACGCCGTCCCACACAACTGGGAGTGCCTTGGTCCTCCTCCCCCCGGCATCACCATTGACCTCCATGTCGCGCTCCAGCCAAAGGAAGAGAACGTCTTGAGGGAAGCACTCTACGAGGTCAGCACCCCCGGCCGTCCAAAGTTTGTCATCTCTGACATTCCTCGCTCACGATGTACTTATGTGCAGCGCTGCTCCGTTCCAGATATGGCAAACACCTCTCAAAGGAGGAGGTCGCCAAGCTTGTCGAGCCGCACCCAGATACGCTTCAGCTTGTCCACTCATGGCTTGCACATCACGGCGTACATTCTTCCTCCATCTCGACGTCACACGGCGGCGGCTGGCTGACAGTCACGGATGTGCCCGTGCCCCAAGCTAATGAGCTCCTCGGTGCATCATACCAGCTATACCGACTTGCTGGGACGAACGACACGGCGATTCTGCGCACTGTCGGGTATGCGCTCCCTAAGGTACTACACGCTTACGTGAAAACGGTCGCGCCGACGACGTTCTTTGCCTCTCCGCGCACCCTTCAGCTAACACCACACAGTCACTCCGAGTCCGCCAGAGCAGCGGGGGCGCTAGAGAAGGCGGCATCGAGAGGGCCCGTATCGGTGTTGTCGAGCCGCGATGAGGACATGACTCCGGAGGAATTGCGGCGGCTGTACAACACGTACACATATAAGCCCACCGCACTTACCAAGAATGCGATTGGAGTTTTGGGATACGGCAATCAGTTCCCAAGCCCAACAGATCTGAATATGTTCATGTCCGTGTTTCGCCCCGACTCGGACCTGGATGAGGTGACCTTCACCGTCGAGTTGGTCAACGGCGGTCAATATGACCCCAGCTGGCCTGGCATGGAGGCTAACCTCGACGTGCAGTACGCGCAGGCCATAGCGTACCCAACCCCGCACATCTTCTACAGTATCGGTGGCAAGCCCAGGTGGTCCCTCGTCGATCACCAGCCAGTGGTGGGCGACTTCTTTCTCATGTGGATGGCCCACCTGGTTCCCCAGGAGAAAATCCCGCAGACGATGAGCGCCTCGTATGCTGTCAACGAGAAGGACATCCCGGCGGAATATGCACGGAGCGTGTGCGATATATTCATGCAGCTCGGTGCGCGTGGCGTCAGCATCCTGTTCTCGAGTGGCGACGATGGCGTCGGCGTTGGGAACTGCCAAGACGCCTCTGGAAGAGTCCAGTTCATCCCTAAGTTCCCCGCAACCTGTATGTGTGACATTTCATCTCTGATTGCAAGCAGCACGCAGACGCAGGCAAGTCGCTTACCACATTACCACGGTTTCGTAGGTCCCTACGTCACTAGCGTCGGTGGAACGAAATCAATCCCTGAGGTCGGTGCGGAGCTCTCAGGGGGCGGGTTCTCGAACTATTTTGAGCGCCCCGCTTACCAGAACGTCGTTGTGCCCGCCTTCCTCCAGAGTCTCGGCAGCCAATATGACGGCATGTACAAGTGCGTTCCTGCCGTGACCTAACCCAACCTATTCACACTTTGTAATTTTGTGATTTGTGCAGCCCTGGCGGTCGTGGGATCCCCGACATCTCAGCACAGGCGCTCGACTTCGTGATCATCCTCCACACCAATCCCTCTCACGTGAGCGGCACAAGCTGTGCGACACCGGTGCGTCTTAAGCCCATCGCCCCTCGCCCCATTCTGCTTCGTCCATCCCCGAGCATCCAGTTGATTTCCAGTGTGCAGACCGTAGCAGGGATAATCGCAATGCTCAATGACTACTTGATTTCTGAAGGCAAGGACCCACTTGGGTTCCTGAATCCATGGTTATACACGAAGGACGAGGGGATGTTCGGCCTCAACGACATCACATCTGGGTCGAACCCTGGCTGCGACACTGATGGATTCACCGCCGTCCCTGGATGGGACCCAGTTCGTCCTTGTTTGCCTCTGTATTTTTTATTTTCTTTTGACTTGGGCTGACGGATAGGTCACGGGTGTTGGGACGCCGGACTTTTCCGAACTGCTACACGTCCTTCGTACAAGAATAGGCCCGGGAAGCCAGAAACGAACATTTTGGGACCTATTTAAGAAGGGCGATACAGCGGTCACTCGAAATGCCAAGGGAATAGACGAGCATTTTCTCATCAATTCCTCGACCCGCGCCACACCCGGGCGTGCCCACGAGCAGAACTAGAAATAGCCCACAACCCCTCCGAGTAACAACGAAGTTCGGGCCCCCATAGAGGCCCCATTAGCTGCATAGGCAAGTGCGCGTCGACTCAGACTTGCACGTCCCTGTCTCCCCTCACCCTTGTTCACGCCACTCCGTCGCTCCCACTTCGAGATCGAGGATGTATCCAAGATCTATCAGGATAAAAGGGTAGAGGGATCATGTTATTTTTTTATTTTGTTTCAAAAAACTATTATCGTGCGCCGAGGACAGATTACCCCACGTAGCACTTCACTTGTAACTGCCCAACACCGAATTATGGGACGAATGGGTTTAGTGGAATTTTGTGCCCTGAAACGTAGATGGCTCATTGCTCAGACTCAAGTACAGCTCGCTCACTGCGGAACCAGTCAAATACGAAATGTGATGCGGGACTTTTAGAACTGAACATGGCGGTGGTGTAACGAACTTGAAGACGTTCGCATCCCTGGCAACTACTATCTCCGTCACGGCCGCAACAAAGATCGCTTGACTTCCACGGTGAGTCTCGCACTTCATCTCGTGTTACACCATTCTATTGTTTGCACCCAGTATGTACACTTCTCTGCCTTGTAACCGTCAGGCTCGTTACTCCCTTCTCAGAAGCCTTCCATTGGTGACGTCGGCTGAGGCGTTCAACCCGTAACTTATTCGAAGTCGGGCACCATGGTGCCGATTCCCATCTCCATCTCCCGATCCACAGTCGCAACGGCAATGGCAACATCCTGCGTTCCGAGCCCTACAGTCTTGAATATCGTGACGTCCCCTGTGCCCGCCGACAAAAGCTCAGCGACTCTCGGAACGTCGGGCTCCCAGGCCCACGATTCATCTTCAGCGCCAGCAGCGGCGCGGCGCAGGAGTTCACCGACTTCCACCATGGCCGCCTGCGGAACCCCCGCAGCGATGAGCTCCCCAGCCTCGACCGCACACGCAGCGCGCGAGTCGACGACGACCGCCCGCCCGCGCCTGATGAGCGCCGTGTCGACCTCGGCCATCTCGGCTTATAGCTGCCCGCCAGAACGACGTGCGTCCCAGGGCGCACCCGCTCGGAGGGGAACAGCGGCGATGTGGAGGACGTCGCGCAGCAGATGCAGTCTGCCTGGCGGACCGCCGCCTCGATCGACGACTCGCGATGCTGCTCGTCGGCGCTCGACGAGAGCGCCACGAAGGACGTGCTGGGGTAGTCGCGCTGCAGATCGCCGAGGAGAGCGGCGAGACGGGCGTTGTGGGTGCGGTTGATGACGGTGATGCGGGCGATGGTGAGGTACGTGTCCAGGAACTGCCGGATGTGCGAGCTGATTTGGAGGCCGGCACCGAAGGCGACTAGGTGACGGAACCTGGCTGTCGCTGGCGGGTGCAGAATCACGGTCGCGAGGACGGATCCTGGAGAGAGGTGACTCGGGAGGTCTGCGCGAGTGGTAGTACAGTACGACATACCGGCGGCAGTGCGGAGGGCTGTCAAGGCACGGGCGTTGACGAGTGCCTTTGTGACGCCAGTTGCTTCATCCAGGACGAGAGTGGATGCGGGAATGCCACAGGTGTCGCCTAATAACAAGGGAACAGAAACGACATTTATGGTTGTTCCGATATCGGGGATGCGTGCTGGCATGAAGAGCACACGGTGTTCTGGGATATCGATTGCCTTGTCGATTGCGGTTCTTTGTGGTGACACGAGCTGATCATTGTCGTGGGAAAGAGAGAAGAATACACGAGCAACGATGGACTGGAGATGGTGAGTGGTGAATGAAGCGGTGACTCGAGGCCGATAAGACTAGCATTGGTAGTTGTTGACCTGCGGTACCCGTGAGAGAGTACGAATAAAAACCTTGGTTCGGATGCACAGGAGCATGGGACAAACCTCTTCAAATAAGACAGAAATGGTAGATCCGATCTCCAATCACTGGATGGAAAATATGCTTTTACCATTGACAAAATGTAGGCATATTATATAACAAAAGGTATTTTTTTATTCACAATTTTTCACATATAAAATGTTGATAAGATAATTAAATATTGACAATGCAATTTCAAGGCATAATATGTAGACAATATAGATTTATTTTCCACAATATTGTTAGAATATTATTGAGGTGATATTATGTATCTTGTTAAAATATTTCACATGGTAATATTTTGATCAAATGCAACAGTGGTTCAGGGTTCAGGCAAGGTTCAGGGTTCAACTACAAGAACATTTTATCAAGATATTACCATGTGAAATATTTCAACAAGATACATAATATAACCTCTATAATATCCTGACAATATTATGGAAAAGGAAAATTATATTGTCTACATATTGCACTTTAAAATTGCATTGACAATATTTAATTACCTTATCAACATTTTACATATGAAAAATTGTGGATAAAAAATACCTTTTGTTATAGGATATGCCTAAATTGTGTCAATGGCAAAATCATATTTTCCATCCAGTGAATTAGTGATGCAAGCCTGTATGTATCTGAATGAAGCTAGAAATGGACAGACCATGAGATGATGAGAATATGAAATAAAAACTCACTGAACAATAGCAAAACGAATCAAACACCTAGGCGTACGAGAAACATAAGGCCGCCTTTTCCTAATGCAACAGAACAGCTATTTCCCCTTTTCAGGAAATGAGAGGAAAGTTACGCTGTAAGTTTGGGTTTGGGCCAAGGCGATTGTCAAGATAGCCGGTAACTAAGATCTTGTGGCCAGTAACAAGATAAAGACAGTCGGACTGTGACGATACTCGGACCCTCACCCGACTTGCTCACGACTACCACTCGCAATGATGACTCGGTTCACAGTAAGGGCACAGACCTCTCCGCCCGAGTCGTCGTCTTGGTCGTCGTTATGGCAGTAATATTTTGCGTCTCTCTCTTTTGGTATGCTTACATATTCAAGAAACTCCCACCCTTCTTTCCCAGGTCCGCCTTCAAGTTGCAAGTGCTTGTTTAGAGAGTTGTCATTCAAGTTGTTTCACTTGGACTGCCATCTATCTACCACACAAGAACTATGGGCGCTTCCTGCAAGGACACGGATATCAGGAGAGCTGAAGACGCGAGAGATCAAATATCGTCATATCGATCAGATTCTGTTGATCGAATACTACGCCGCGGGTCGTCAGATTCAAACAAGAGAGGAATCTATCGAATACATCCCATAATCCCATTAATATTGATCCGCCTTCTACCCTTCTATTTTCATACTTCTCGGGAGTGGTGTTGTGTGGCCATGGAACTTGAAGTCAACGCGCACTCGCTCGTACACCAGAAGACCGGATTACGTTGTCACTCGGATGGGTCGATCACATGCACCAGTGTCATCCCAGTGTCCCTTCACGCATTGTTTATCGGGGAAAGAAGTTGAGGGGTGGGAAATGGATATTTCCTAGTCGTGCTTGTAGGCAGGTGTGGCGCGAGTCGAGGAATTGATGAGAAAATGCTCGTCTATTGCCGTGGCGTCTCGAGTGGCCGCTGAATCGTTCTTGTTTAATAGGTCCGAAATTGTTCGCCTCTGGTGTCCCGGGCCTATTCTTGTACGAAGTACGTAAAGCAGTTCGGAAAAGTCTGGCGTCCCAAGACCCGTAACCTATGCAACCCACAAGTCAGCCCAAGTCAAAAAATAAATACATGAGGCAAACAAGGACGAACAGGGTCCCATCCAGGGATGGCAGTGAATCCATCAGTGCCGCAGCCCGGGTTCGACCCAGATATAATGTCGTTGAGGCTGAACATCCCCCCTTCTGTACTGTACAACCAGGGATTGAGGAACCCAAGCGGGTCCCTCCCTTCCGAAATTAGAAAGTCATTGAGCATTGAGATTATGCCTGCCACGGTCTGCACACTGGCGATCAACTGGATGCTCGGGGATGGACGAAGCAGAGTGGAGCGACGGGCGGGGCATAAGACGCACCGGTGTCGAACAGCTTGTGCCGCTCACACGAGAGGCAGCGGAGCGGATGACGATCACGCATTTGAGCGCCTGTGCTGAGACGTCGGGGATCCCGCGGCCGCCAGGGCTGCACAAATCACAAAATTACAAAGTAAGAATAGGTTAGGTAACTACAGAAACGCACTTGTACATGCCGTTGTATTGGCTGCCGAGGCTGTGGAGGAAGGCGGGAACTACAACGTTCTGGTAAGCGGGGCGCCCGAAATAGTTCGAGAACCCGCCCCCGGAGAGCCCCGCCGCGACCTCAGGGTTTGACTTCGTCGTTCCGCCGACGGTAGTGACGTAGGGACCTGCGAAACCGTGGTGATGTGGTAAGCAACTGTGCCTGCGTTTGCGTGCTCCTTGAAATCAGAGATGAAATGTCACACATACAGGTTGCGGGGAACATGGGGATGAACTGGACTCTTCCAGAGGCGTCTTGGCAGTTCCCAACGCCGACGCCATCGTCGCCACTCGAGAACAGGACGCTAACGCCACGCACACCGAGCTGCATGAACATATCGCACACGGTCCTTGCATATTCCGCCGGGACGTCCTTCTCGTTGACACCATATGATGCGCTCATCGTCTGTGGAATTGTCTCCTTGACGATCAGGTGAGCCACCCACATGAGAAAGTAGTCGCCAGGGGTTGGCTTGTTATTATCGACCCGCCACCTGGGATTTCCACCAATGCTGTAGAAGATGTGCGGGGTTGGGTACGCTATGGCCTGCGCGTACTGCACGTCGAGGTTAGCCTCGACGGCAGGCCGGCTGGGGTCATATTCGCCGCCGTTGACCGTCTCGACGGTGAAGGTCACCTCATCCGGGTCCGAGTCGGGGCGAAACATGGACATGAACATATTCAGGTCTGTTGGACTCGGGAGCTGATTGCCGTATCCCAAAACTCCAATCGCATTCTTGGTAAGTGCGGTGGGCCGATAAGTGTACGTGTTGTACAGCCGCCGCAATGCCTCCGGAGTCACGTCCTCATTGCGGCTCGACAGCACCGATACGGGCCCTCTCGATGCTGCCTTCCCTGGAACCCCCGCTGTTCCGGCGGAGTGACTGTGTGGTATCAACTGGAGGGTGCGCGGAGAGGCAAAGAACGTCGTCGGCGCGACGGTGTTCACATGTGCGTGCAGTACCTTAGGGAGCGCATACCCGACCGTGCGCAGAATCGCCGTGTCGTTCGTCCCAGCGAGCCGGTATAGCTGGTATGATGCGCCGAGGAGCTCGTTAGCTTGGGGCACGGGCACGTCCGTGACTGTCAACCAGCCGCCGCCGTGTGACGTCGAGATGGAGGAGGAATGCACGCCGTGGTGTGCAAGCCATGAGTGAACAAGCTGAAGCGTATCTGGGTGCGGCTCGACAAGCTTGGCGACCTCCTCCTTTGAGAGGTGTTTGCCATATCTGAAACGGAGTAGCGCACATAAGTACATCGTATGTGAGGAATGTTGAAGACGTACTTTGGACGGCCTGGGGTGCTGACCTCGTACATCTGTAAATGCAGTAGGTGTTCGGAGCTGTTCAGAGCCGTTCAAGGACACTCCGAACAGCTCTGAACAGCTCTGAACACCTAGTTGCGTTTACAGATGTAGAGTGCCTCCCTTAAGACGTTCTCTTCCTTTGGCTGGAGCGCAATATGGAGGTCAATGGCGATGCCGGGGGGAGGGGGACCAAGGCACTCCCAATTGTGTGGGACGGCGTTCCAGGAGTGCTTTACACTGATATCGTGCCACGGTTGTGCTAGAGGAATCGCGAGGGACGCAACGGTGAGGACGAAGAGCACAGAGAGCCAGCGGCAGCGCATGATTACCGGGGATTATCAAGGGTCTAGAGAGCTCGAGCACTGAGTTTGGCACTGAGACGCTAAGAGGCTGTGAAGAAGAACTTTTATCGTGCATTTCGGGCTCGGAACCGTAGGTAAATACCGCGCCTCTACCAGAAAGACGCGACCCGCGTAGTGAGTAGTGGGTGACTTCCCATAAGCCTACATCCTACATTTTCCTATCCTAAACCATTGTGCCTGGAATCGGGGGATTAATCTCGACAAATTGTGCTCCGACCTCAACGACAAGGATCCTAGACGACTGGTGTTTTGAAAGGGCCCCCCCCCCTTTCTAAATCCTACACCACGTCGGAGTACAAAATTTATACCAAATCGAGGCAAAAATCTCGGAAAGCTGAGCAACAATCTCGCAAAAATATGTGAACTCTCGGGCCCTCCGGTTTTGGCCTTGTGCTGCCAGTGGCCATGAAAGTGTGGCAGTATATGCGGTATACAGGTTGCTCTACAACCCAGTTTCAAGTAATAGACTTTCCCCTTCAGATTTTGAACTTCAGAGCTCAGTGTAGCTTATCCCTCGCGTTCCCCAGCTCGCCGCACTCGCACGCGTCCTTCGCGACTTGAACCCGACATGACCCCAACCCCGGCGGCCATCTCTGCGAAGTTTCGCTCCGCGCCGAAGCGTGTGCAACCGTTTGCAACACCCTCATTTCCAGCGGGGCTCTGTGTAGCTCACTGTTTCCATTCCCGACCTCGCTGCACTCATGCACGCCCTTAGCCCTTCGATATCAATGCACGCGCGTTCGCTGCGCGCCCGCATACGACATCTCGCGCCCTTCGGAGGCCTGCACGGCTGCTAACGACACCTCACACCCCAAAATCCTGCAAGCTCTCAAACTGTTTCCCAGCGTTCGGGGGCAGGTATCACCGCTTGAATAATCTCCGTGCGAATTGTGTTAGAATCAGCCAGAGTTTATAACTTCGAGAACGTGACATTCGCAGGCGGGATCGAGTAGGCACGTATCATCATGTAAAGCTGTTTGACTTATCCAGCTTTGTCACTTTACCTCGAGACCCATGTACGACAGTAGGCGTGCTCTTGACCTCAAAGCGTCGACATGTGCTATTGTCTCTCGAGTCTCAACGAAAGAGCCATCGCGATTTCCGTATCTAGGTGCAGTTGGCGATGATCGCATCAGGAGTCGGGCATAACAGCAAATAAAACAATTATTTTTATGTGCTTAACAAAATTGAAAGAGCTTACGTAACTTATAACCGGATTTATGAAATGACATCGACTCATCAAGCCCAGCGAGAAATGCGTCGAATCGGATAGAACCATAAATATTACTCACAAATCTTATCGAACCACGACAAATCTCGTAGAAAATAAGTTGAATTATCTAATACATTCTAAACAATCGAATGTTTGGTTGGTTTATAATGAATCCCATGGAATCGCATAAAATGAGATCAACCTCTGACTGGACATCTTTCACCTGAGAGGGTGGGATGGGCCTCGTGCAGTAGAAAGACTCAGAACATTGAACGCGAGAGTCAAGGCGAGAGAGTTGGGACAAGGGTGACACATCTATAATAGGAAGGTGCCGAAAGCGGCGCCAAGACGTCCAATGTTTGTTCTGAACCGGGCACCTTACTTTCACCTTTGCGTTTGTCTCACTGCCTCCATTGCCACTTGCTCCTCCCACTTACACCATTCTCCACTCACCTCCATCTTTTCTGCGCTGGCCCTTTCCCCCCTGCCATGCTTCTGTTCGCCTGCCCTCAAACTCAGATGCGCCCCTCATCTCAAGTGCAATGCCGCCTTTGGGAACTGGGGATGAAACGATAAGTGCACAAGCAATGGCAGGATGATACGGGGGTGGCACAATTAGTACCACAAGGTGAGTGTCTCCACACTTATTGGCAACACTGACGCATTCACTAGGAATATATGCACCTGAGATTGGTGCATCTCACATCAAATTCACCAGACATTGGGTCGCTCTGGACCCGAGGCAGTAAGCCCCTTTCATTGTACGCCGTGGTATAATACTCAAAATGGCGCATATATGTACATACAGGCCTACAAATCAAGGTGATTGGCACGAAGGCGTTGGCAAAGGTACGTAACGTTACTACGCCATCTCCCCCAAACTGACTCCAAAAATATATGGACTTGTCTATGGGTTGATCCTAAGCAACACACAACTTGGCTTGTGACTTGAACGCAAGGGCAAGTGTGGGGGGTACCAGTAACGTGCACAAGTGACTTGATAGGATTCATCTTTGCCTAGATTGTATTTGATAAATACACTTTTTAATGAATCAAAACAATTTATTTCGAAGATTTTTGAGACCATGCGGCCATTTGACCGCATTGGATACGATTAGATATATGTTACCGTATAGTTCGATCGTATTTTATTTTTTTTCTAGGAGGCTCGAAAAAATCGAAGCACAGTTCAAATTATCTAATTAGGTTGACTTTTGTCGAATTATCTACTACATTTGACCTAATTCTGCCTTGTTCGACCGACTTTTGGCTGGGCATCAAGACCAGTCGTAGGCACTTATGATTCCCGTTCATGCCTCGTTGTAGGTACGTACGATGTTTTATGGCTGAATGATATGTGGATATCATTTCTGGCTAACTCTCCTCACTTGTAAATCCTTAGTAAACTCAGCAGTCTTTACTTTAGTTTTTGTTCTTGCGCACTTTGAAGCGTCCGACCCCTTGCAATTGAATTGAGTATTGCTCGAAGAGGGGCCGTGCCAGTACATTCCTGGAGAACTATCAAGTTGCTTCACTTGGACTGCAATCTATCTGCCACACAATAGCTATGGGCCTTTCCTGCGAGAACACGGATATCATCTTGAGGAGAGCTGAAGATGCGAGAGATCAGATATCGATCAGAATACGCCGCGGGTCGTCAGAGGCACGTCGACGTGGATCGGATTCACACAAGAGGGGTTTCTTCAGAATCTATCGAATACATCCCGTAATCCCATTAATATGGATCCGCCTTCTACCCCTCCATTCTGACACTTCTCCAGGAGTGGCGAATTCCTGGGCGTGTTGTGTGGCCATGATAAAGGATGTGGAACTTGAAGTCAATGCGCACTCGCTCACGCACCAGTGTCATCCCAGTGTCCCTTCAGGCATTGTTTATCCGGGAAAGAAGTTGAGGGGCGGGAAATGAATATTTCCTAGCCGTGCTTGTAGGCAGGTGTGGCGCGAGTCGAGGAATTGATGAGAAAATACTCGTCTACTATTCCCTTGGCGTCTCGAGTGGCTGCTGAATCGCTCTTGTTAAATAGCTCCGAAAATGTTCGTCTCTGGTGTCCCGGACCTATTCCTGCACGAAGTACGTGCAGCAGTCTGGAAAAGTCTGGCGTCCCAAGACCCGTAACCTATGCAATCCACAAGTCAGCCCAGGTCAATAAATAAATAAAGAGTCAAACAAGGACGCACTGGGTCCCATCCGGCGATGGCGGTGAATCCATCGGTGTCGCAGCCCGGGTTGGAGCCAGATATGATGTCGTTGAGGCCGAACATCACTTCGGTGCTGTACAACCAGGGATTGAGGAACCCAAGCGGGCTCTTCCCTTCCGAAATTAAAAAGTCATTGAGCAGTGAGATTATGCCTGCCACGGTCTGCACACTGGCGATCAACTGGATGCTCGAGGACGTACGAAGAAGAGTGGGGCGACAGGCGATGTGTTTAAGACGCACCGGTGTCGAACAGCTTGTGCCGCTCACATGAGCGCCAGCGGAGTGGATGACGATCACGAAGTTGACCGCCTGTGCCGAGACGTCGGGGACCCCGCGCCCGTCAGGGCTGCACAAATCACAAAATTACAAAGTAAGAATAGCTTGGGTCAGGTCACGGCAGGAACGCACTTGTACATGCCGTCATATTGGTTGACGAGGCTGTGGAGGAAGGCGGGCACAACAACGTTCTGGTAAGCGGGGCGCCCGAAATAGTTCGAGAACCCGCCCCCGAAGAGCCCCGCGGCGATCTCAGGGTCTGATTGCGTCGTTCCGCCGACGCTAGTGATGTAGGGACCTGCGAAATCGTGGTGATGCTGGTAAGCGAGTTGTGCCTGCGTTTGCGTGCTACTTGCAATGAGAGATAAAAAGTCATACATACAGGTTGCAGGGAACTTGGGGATGAACTTGACTCTTCCGGAGGCGTCTTGGCAGTTCCCAACGCCGACGCCGTTGTCGCCGCTCGAGAAGAGGACGCTGACGCCAAGCACACCGAGCTGCATGAACAACCTGCACACGCCCCATGCATAGTCCTCCGGGACATCCTTCTTGTTGACACCATACGAAGCGCTTATCGTCTGCGGGATCTTCTCCTGGTCGATCAGGTAGTCCACCCACATGAGAAAGAAGTCGCCCGCGATTGGCTCGTCTGTGTCGAGCGACCACATGAGCTTGCCACCGATGCTGTAGAAGATGTGCGGGGTTGGGTACGCTATGGCCTGCGCATACTGCACGTCGAGGTTAGCCTCGAAGCCAGGCCAGATGGGGTCATATTCGCCCCCGTTGACCAACTCGACGGTGAAGGTCACCTCATCCGGGTCCGAGTCGGGCCGAAACATGGACATGAACAGATCCAGATCTGTCGGGCTTGGGAACTCATGGTCGTATCCCAAAACTCCAATCGCATTCTTGGTAAGTGCGGTGGGCTGATAAGTGTACGTGTTGTACAGCCGCCGCAATTCCTCCGGAGTCGTATCCTCATCGCGGCTCGACAGCACCGATACGGGCCCTCTCGATGCCGCCTTCCCTGGAACCCCCCCAGTGATTGTGTGGTGTCAACTGGAGGCCGCGCGGAGAGGCAAAGAACGTCGTCGGCGCGACGGTATTCACACGTGCGTGTAGTACCTTAGGGAGCGCATACCCGATCGTGCGCAGAATCGCGGTTTCGTTCGTCCCAGCGAGTCGATATAGTTGGTATGACGCGCCGAGGAGCTCGTTAGCTTGGGGCACGGGCACGTCCGTGACTGTCAACCAGCCGCCACCGTGTGACGTCGAGATGGAGGAGAAATGCACGCCGTGATGTGCAAGCCATGAGTGGACAAGCTGAAGCGTATCTGGGTGCGGCTCGACAAGCTTGGCGACCTCCTCCTTTGAGAGGTGTTTGCCATATCTGGAACGGAGTAGCGCCGCACATAAGTACATCGTGCGCTCGGAATGTTAAGGAAGACGTACTTTGGATGCCCGGGTGTGCTGACCTCGTAGAGTGCTTCCCTCAAGACGCTCTCTTCCTTTGGCTGGAGCGCAATATGGAGGTCAATAGTGATGCCGGGGGGAGGGGGACCAAGGCACTCCCAATTGTCTGGGACGGCGTTCCAAGCGTGTTTGACACTGATATCGTGCCACGGTTGTGCTAGAGGAATCGCGAGACCGGTGAGGGATGCAACGGTGAGGACGAAGAGCACAGAGAGCCAGCGGTAGCGCATGGTTACAGTGGCGACCGGGGATTACCAAAGGTCAAGGGAGCTCGAGCACTGACATGCTGGGCAAGAAGAGTTTTTATCGTACATTTCGGGGTTAAAACCGTAGGAGAAATACCGGGTGCCTCTATACAGTAGTGGCATACCAAAGGACGCGACCCGAAGAACTCCGCGTTATCAAGGTCACGCATTCCAACTCAGATTGGGTACCGAAAATCCTCTTACTTTAGTGATTTCCGTCTCTCCGTGAGTTCCACGCTTCTTCCCCTCGGGTTAAATTCTATTGGTCGTGCAATTGCTAGCGTTCTGGTAACGAGGGCGTAGAAAATAGAGTGAGAAACCGCCTGAGTCCCTAGAGAGGCTCGCCGCGACCTCGGGTGGCCCGTCGGCCCCGTCGTGTCGCACACGTTCATGACCCAGGGGCTTGCGAAACGTGTGGTGAGCGACTTGTGCCAGTGACGGTGTACTGCCTCCAGAGAGAAACAAAACAGTGACAACACTACAGATAAAGAATGGAGGGAACTCGAGGATGAACTGGACTCGAAAGGGAAAGCGATGCTCGAGTCGAGTCAGAGTCGATAGAAACGAGATCTTGGTGTGTTTACCAACCACGATGCGAACATAAACTGAACCTCAAATTAGAAGAGATATTGTCAATGTCAATGGGTGTTAGGATCTCTTCACCGATAGATCCTTGGATAGCTCTCGGAAGGCCTTTTCTTCTTGGAAAGCGCAATTCGCCAATGCCATCGTCGCCGCTCGGGATGATGACACAGGCGCCACGCGCACCAAATTGAGCGAACAGGTCATTGCATACTACACCTGTCGAGCAACTTTCTCGTAGCCACCTTCCGCTGGCTGACCACGTAGTTGAGGCACTCTAGGCACGCGTCGCCCGGGGCTGATTCGTTACTTCCAGGATCGACGACTTCGCGCGGGGTGACCGGTGACCGCTCACCGGGGGAGTCGCGTCGGATACGCCGACCCCGAGCACGTATCGGTGCTGTCGAGCCGTCAGGATCCTAAGGCCATTACGCCGGAGTACCTGCACTGGCTGTACAAGACGTCCGCCTATGTCCCGGCTGCGACAGACCAGAATACGCTCGGGGTTGCGACATTCGACAATGAGTTCGCAAGCCTGACGGCTCTGGAGGTGTTCACGGGCGGTGCATTTCGCAAGGGAGTGACAGACGCGACTTTCGCCGTCGAGAAGGTCAACGGCGGCGGGTACGACCCGAGCAACCCCGGTATAGAGGCAAACCTCAACGTGTAGTAGTACGCACAGGCCATAGCGTACCCAACCCCGCATATCTTCTACAGCACCGGTGGCGATATGCTATATGCGGTCGACACCGGAGTACCAACCAAAAAGGCGTGTGGCTTAACTACATGGCCGCTAAGAAAGTCATCCCACAGACCATCACCATTTCGATTGGCTCCATCTGTAAACACAATTAGGTGTTCAGAGCGTTCAGAGCTGTTCAGACTGTCCTTGAACGGCTCTGAACAGCTCTGAACACCTACTGCAATTACAGATGACTCCCACTGGCAAGAGAAGGTCCCCCCGCAGCAATATACAGCGGCCGTGTGCAGCCTGTTCGCACAACCCGGGGCGTGTAACGTCAGCGTTCTCTTCGCGAGCGGCGACGATGGCGTCGGCGAAGGAGATTGTAAAGACCTTGGTAAAGACAGCTCCGAAAATGACCAGTTCATCCCAAATTTCCCTGCATCTTTTATGTGTGTTTCATCTCTCCTTGCAACCCCATCCCCACGGGTTTCGCAGGTCCCTATCTCACTAGCGTCGGCGGAACGACGATGTGACAAGGCTATGAGATGGCGGCGAGTGTCTCTGGGGGGCGGCTTCCCGCCGGACCATTTTATACAGCCGGATTACCAGGACAAAGCCGTGCCTGCCTTCCTTAACGGCCTCAGTAACAAGAATAGCGTATGTTCAAGTGCGATTTCTGCCGTGACTGTGATTTGTGCAGCCATTCCGGCCATGGGACGCGGGACACCTGACATCTCCGTGTAGGCACACAAGTAGAGGCTACAGGGTCGCAATTCCATTCCCCAGATCAGCACAAGCTGCTCGACACCGGTGCGTGGTCCAGCCTATCCCCGAGTATCCAGCTGACCTCCAGAGTGGACAGGTCGTCGCAGGCATCCTCTCGCTGCTCAATGACTTTTAACTTCGGAAGGGAAGGACCCGCTCGGATTCCTCAATCCGGTCGTACAGCGACAATGGAATTGCGGGCCTCAACGACATCATATTCACTGCCACATAGATTGGATCCTGTTCGATCTCCGAGACCTGACTAGGTCACGCTTAGATCACGTGTTTTGGGACGCCAGACTTTTTTTTCGAATGCAGCATATTTTTGATACAGTCATAGCCCTGAGAAACCCAGGACGATCGTTGGTATTGAACAAGACGATACGGCAACCCCCAGTCGAGACGCCAAGGAAATATTTTTCGACCCGCGCGACACCCGGTCGTGCTCCACGAGCAGAATTTGAAATAGTCCACGACAAGGTCCACGACCTCTCCGGGTGACAACGAAGTTCGGGCCCTCATAGAGGCCTCGTCAGTTGCATAGGCGAGTGTGCGTTGACTCAGATTTGCACGTCCCTCCCATTTCGAGACCAGGGATGTGTGTATCAGGATGAAAGGGTAGAAGGATCAGTTTTATTCCAAAAAACCTTTATCGTGCGCCGAGGACAGATCACCCCACGTAACACTTCATTTGTAACCATACAACACGGAATCATGGGACGTATAGGTTTAGTGGATTGCTCAGACTCAAGTGCAGCTCGCTCACTCGCGGAACCAGTCAAAGCGAGAGGTGACGAAGGACTTTAGAACTGAACATAATGGTGATCGTGTAACGAACTTGAAGACATTCGCATCCCTGACAATTATCCTCGCCACGGCCGCAACATTGGTCGCTTTGACTTCCACGGTGAGTCTCGCCTTTTTAGCGCTCTTTCTCGTATTACACCACTCTATCGCTTATCTGTACTTCTCTGCCTTGTAACTGTCAGTCTACTCGTTACTCCCCTCTCAAAAGCCCTCATCGATGTTTCCACTTGAGAGGTTCCAGTGGTCACCTCAGGCGTTCGACCCGTAACTTATTCGAAGTCGGGCACCATGGTGCCGATTCCCATCGCCATCGCCCGATCCACAGTCGCAACGGCAATGGCAACATCCTGCGCTCCGAGCCCTACAGTCTTGAATATCGTGACGTCGCCTGTGCCCGCCGACAAAAGCTCAGCGACTCTCGGAGCGTCGGGCTCCCAGGTCCATGAGCCCTCTTCGATGCCAGCAGGGGCGCGGCGCAGGAGTTGACCGACTTCCACCATGGCCGCCTGCGGGACGCCCGCAGCGATGAGCTCCCCAGCCTCGACCGCACACGCGGCGCGCGAGTCGACGACGACCGCCCGCGCGCGCCTAATGAGCGCCGTGTCGACCTCGGCCATCTCGGGCTTATAGCTGCCCACGAGAACGACGTGCGTCCCAGGGCGCACCCACTCTGAGGGGAACAACGGCGATGTGGACGACGTCGCGCAGCAGATGCAGTCTGCCTGGCGGACCGCCGCCTCGATCGACGACTCGCGATGCTGCTCGTCGGCGCTCGACGAGAGCGCCACGAAGGTCGTGCTGGGGTAGTCGCGCTGCAGATCGCCGAGGAGAGCGGTGAGGCGGGCGTTGTGGGTGCGGTTGATGACGGTGATGCGGGCGATGGAGGGATACGTGTCCAGGAACTGCCGGATGTGCGAGCTGATTTGGAGGCCGGCACCGAAGGCGACTAGGTGGCGGAACTGGGCTGTTGCTGGAGGGTGCAGAATCACGGTCGCGAGGACGGATCCTAGAGAGAGGTGACTCGGGGGATCCGCGCGAATAGTAGGACGACGTACCGGCGGCGGTGCGGAGGGCCGTCAGGGCACGGGCGTTGACGAGTGCCTTTGTGGCGCCGGATTTTTCATCCAGGACGAGAGTGGATGCGGGGATGCCACGGGTATCGCCTGATAACAAGGGAACGGAAACGACCTTTATGGTTGTTCCGATATCGGGAATGCGTGCTGGCATGAAGAGCACACGGTGTTCTGGGATATCGATTGCGGTTCTTTGTGGCGACACGAGCTCATCACGTTCGTGAGAAAGAGAGAAGAACACACGAGCAACGATGGACTGGAGATGGTGAGTGGTGAATGAAGCGGTGACTCGAGATACGTGTTCGGCTGATAAGACGAGCATGGTCGCGACTGATGCGGTACCCGTGAGAGAGTACGGATAAAGACGTCGGACTGTGACGATACTCGGACCCCAACCCGACATGCTCACGACTGCCACTCGCAATGATGACTCGGTTCACAGTAATGGCACAGACCTCTCTGCCCGAGTCGCCGTTATGGCAGTGATATTTTGCGTCTCTCTCTTTGGTATGCGTATCCAAGCAACCCCCGCCCTTCTTTCCCACTCATCGCAGTCTCCGTAGCTGTTTCATTTCCCACCCTCTCAAAAAGGATCCGCTACATTCGCATTCCACCTATTGTCTTTTTCGTCGGAAAGCACTTTGGCACAGGTCTGCTCCCACAAAGGCCTCAATTTCTGTCGTCCTAACCCTTGTATTAGGTGTTATCCTCTCGACGGCATTCGTCCATCTCCTACAGGACGCATTCGACCGTCTCCAGGACCCAGACGTCAAACGTTATACGGGTATTGGGCACTGGGCAGGTCTCATTGTGTCAGTAACTAATTGCCTATTTCTGCATACGCTTATTGTCCACACAGTCTCTCCTCTCTACTTGCGATCTTCCTTGTCGAATGTATGTCCTCTCTCCGGCTTCAAGCTCTCCCCCTAACCGTACGTTATCACAGATATCTCGACTGCGTACGTGGATCACCTTCATTCCTATTCCTCTGTACCATCCACCCCGAAAGTCGAGCGTACGTACAATTGCTTATCTCACCCTTATCTCTTGGATCAATCAATTTCCATTGCCAGCCGCACAACTGCCCCCGATATCGTCCCCTCCTATCACCCCTTCCCAGCAAGCACCCAGGGAAGGCACGCCGCTGCTCGGTTCTTGTTCTTCTGCATGCACCAAACAGCCCCGCCAGCACACCGTCGCTGGCGCACACCCCCACGACCACAGTCACGGTCTTCTCCCAGGTCACCACCGGCACGAACCACACAGACAGCACGACCAACACCATACCGATCATCCTCGTTGTGTGCTCCCCCGTTTCTATGAATCGGCAGACGGTGACCAATGTGCCTCCGCCAAGGTGTCGTCACATGTCGAGGACGAGGCCCAGCACTATCAAGTGCATTCCCACTCCCACGGACATGGCCATGGCCATCACGGCCACGGCGATCTAGAAGGTTTACTCGAAGGTGCGGACTCGGACGCCAACACGGACTGTACAGCCGAGGAAGAAGAAGCAGACCGAATCATCGGACGGAAGAGACAGATCGTCGGCATCCTCGTACGACGCCCTCACCTCTAATGACCGCCTGACACGTTGCGAATCGTTATTTTCACAGGTCCTGCAGCTAGGCATCATGCTCCATTCGCTCGTGATCGGGTTCACGCTCGCCCTCGCTTCGGGCTCCGACTTTGAGTCCCTCGCAACGGCCATCTCGTTCCACCAGCTCTTCGAGGGCCTCTCGCTCGGCATACGCATCGCCGCCCTCCCCGCGCACCCAGACCCCCAACATCGGTCCACCCTCAGCTGGCTCCGCCCGCTCCTCGCGCTCCTCTTTGCGCTCACCACCCCCGCCGGCATCCTCTCCGGCCTCATCGTGTTCGACGCCGGACACAGAGGCGGCGGCGTCGGCGCGAAAGTCGCAGAGGGCGTGCTGAGCGCCGTCAGCGCGGGCATGCTCATATACGCCGCGTGCGTGGAGATGCTCGCGGCAGACTTTGTGCTGGACCCGACGTTGTGGCGCTCGAGCAAGGGAAAGCAGGTCCTCGCGCTGGCGAGTGTGGGAATGGGCGCTGCAGGGATGGTTCTCCTCGAGTACGTTTTCTCTCCCGTTTGACGTTGTTTGAAAGACGGCTAAACGATGTGCACCCTGTTTTTTTTTTTTTTTGGTGTGTGTGTGAATAGGATGTAAGCGATACACATACTTTGGTTCACCAAGTGACTGATACGTACGTTAAGCTTTTGATGCGAACCATCCAACGGACGGTGCCTCTTCACGATCTAGTCTTCTTTTTTTTGGTTTTCTCGTCACAAGGCATTTGTCGCTTTCACAAGACTACAGTTATATTACTATCTTGCTTGTCACCTACCCTCTGTACTATCTATGTATCAACACAATGCGTGCAATAGCCTGTGTCCAGCCCCCGCGCAGCAGGTTTTGTGTTGTTCTGTCAGGTAGCCTTGAGATCGACGTTTGTGTTTACCACGCCTGACAAGCATTGTTACGTGTCGCATCACAACTGGCGCCGGTCCTCCTTCTTGAACCTCACTTCACACCACAGCTCGCCACGTGTCATCGTCGTTCACGCACCATGTTCACCTTCACGCCGCCGTCCATAACCCCCGAACACAAACGCATATTCCTCATCGCGGCCGCGGCAGCCGCCGCCATAGCCCTGACCGTCGCCGCGGTCCGCTCCTCAACCACCACCGACAAAGCCCTCTCCAAACGCCAACTCGCGCGGCTGTCCCCCGACGTCCGTTCCATCCGTTCCGTTCCCTCTAAACTCGACTGACCCACGGGCAGGAACGACGCGCGCTCGTACAGACGCTGCGCCAGCGCGCGGAAGCAGCCACGCAGGCAGACGACTACCCGCGCGCCGTGGAGCTGTACACGCGCGCGCTCGCGGCCGCAGACGCGGACCGGAGCGTCGTCGCGGCGCTGCACACGAGCCGCGCGTGGTGCTATGCGAACATGCGCCCGCCGCGTGCACCGCGACGGTTGGTTGCGGACTGCGATGCGGCGCTGGCGCGGGACCCGTCTCGACGCGATGGCCCGGGCTTGCATGACGGCGGTCGATTGCGCTGCAGGAGCTTCAAGGTCGATGGGGGGAGCGTTAGTGATTTTATTATTTTTTGGTTCCGTTACTTGTACAGCGGCCTTGCTCGTACCATTGGATAGCTGCTGCGGAGGTGGCTGTTGTTCGCACGAACGTATTTTAGAGGGCCGGTTCGGAACCATCGGATCGGATATTTGAAAAGCATTATTGATTTCGGGGTAGAGGTCTTGGCTATCTCGGAAGACATATGGAAGGGGGGAAAAAAAATACAACAACCATCTCCGATGGTGGAACGACGAACGAGGATGATGTGATGACTGACGATGAACGACGACACAACAAAAATGACGAGGGTAACAAGAACAACGACAAACAGATGAATCAATAGCAACGAATGTAGGAAGTGGACCGGAAGGACAGAACGGTTGTTACAAGCCCGATTGACGACGACTGATAACAGATCGAGATAAGAAATCACGGCTCCGCCGCCGTGTAGATCGCGTTGTCGCGCTCGTCCGGGCTGATCAGGTCCTGTTCCACGGCGCGCTTGAGCACCTCCACGACCCAGTTCTGGCCGTTCCACCATCCGTTCGGGCGCATGACGCCCACGCCGTTCGCGATGCGCTCCAGCGCCGCGCGTTTCCCGCGCCCGAGGCTCGCGACGGGCACCAGCCGGCACTCGCGCGGGAACTCGCACTGCTGCGTGATCGGGCCCCAGTACACGTGGCTCTCCTTGTCCGGCGCCGCGCGCACCGTGCCGAGGATGCGCACGACGCTGTTCGCGGGCGACCAGCACAGCGCCCACGTCCGTTCGCGCGGAAGCGGCCGCGAGGGCGCTGGATATCCCGAGACGACGATGTGCACGACGCGCGGGCCGTCCGGCTCGGGGAAGGCGCCTGCGGGGAGGCTCGGCGGCGGCTTCATGCCGGGCTGGACGCCGTTGTGTGGCTCATAGAAATGTGCTGGGTACATCGACATGTTT